>LBNU01006239.1:0-26552 GCA_014162995.1 Artemisia annua | reverse complement strand
TCTATACTAAAAGCAAAAATGTGCATTTTTGCTGAAAACTTTAAAAACTTGAAACTAAGTGATGTTTAATTCCCAAAATACTCATTTAAAACTCAAATTTCCACACAAAAATGCAGATAGTTAATAAAATAATTGGCTTAACAATGTTTTCACCCAAAATTTCAAAAAATAAAATAAAATAGTACCAGTACCAGTACCAGTACCAGTAACAATAACAATAACAATAACAATAACAATAACAATAACAATAATAAAGAATAAAATGCATGACGACTTTTAACAACTTTTTTTGAATGTGTTTCTAACTAAAAAACGAGACTTTTTTTGTAGTTAATCGCAACATTGATAATTTATAAAATTCATCCCCAAACTCGCTATAACACAATATTACATTTTTTTTAATTATTGTGTTAGTTCACAGTTGATGAAAATGAACAATCACAATATCGTAACTATAACTGTTTACAGCTATAAAATCTTGTTGTTATGCACGGGTCGTCACCTAGGTTATTTATAAATGACCGTCTAATTAATCCGGCACGTTCGATCAGTAACAAAATCATGAATTTAGAATTGGTCTAAGAAGCTAAAATTTAACATCTATACTATTTCACATGATTTGAAATAAGATCGAACAACAAACACAATGAAAATTGGATTATGGTAACTTTAATAACTGTCGGACCAACACGTTCCATCCACGTCTTGTCATTAGGGCAAGTATGTTATGAGCTTCTAACTACTATAGCTACATGGTTCCTCATGGTCTGTGAATCATTACACTGTGGAGTTCAGATTTTATATGTTGACGTTGTTTTGAAATTAGTCTGTTTCCTCCGTTCGTTCTATATTGCTTCACATTTGATGGTTAGATCAAAATGGTCGTATTATTAACTAGGTCTTGTTCTAGTAAACTCTAGTAAAAAGGTTTCGTATGCTATATTACATTTGATTCGTCGTTCTTGAAAATAAGTATAACAATAATCCGTTTAAACTTGAATGTGCATATCTGCGAAAGGTGGATCGTGCAGAGAGTCACCTTGTTGCTAATTAATTTATTAATAAAAAAAAAAAAAAAGTTGCAAACCTTAACTAATATGTATTCTAGATATAGATCTACTAGTTTTAGTGCCCGTGCACGCACGGGATTTGGACTATCTAAATAATTAATAATTATATTTTTTTCGGCGTTAACTTATAAGTTTTATTATTCATATATTCGATTATTCTCAAAAGCTTTTGCTATTCATATACTATTTGTTCGAGTCAACTATATGAATGAAAAGTAGAGATTAGGTCGTAGAATAACAATGTACTTTTCGAAATGTACCGATTTTATACGTGAACTTTAAAAAAGTTGTAAAAATGTAACAAACTTTCATAAGTGTTCTAATTTGGTACGTGATGATGACGTGTCATAAGACTTTAAGGTATGACACGTCATCATCACGTACCAAATTGGTACACTTATGAAAGTTCGTTACATTTACACAACTTTTTTAAAGTTCACGTATCAAATTGGTACATTTGAAAAAGTACATTGCCATTTTCGACCTAATCTCAATAATAGTACCGGTAAAGCAGTTTGAACAAATTTATGTCAAAAAAGAGACATTTTGGTTATATTCTAGTAAAGGGTAGAAGCATAACGAATCGGATAAAGAGACATTTTAATTACCCGCTCCTTTTGTGCCTAGTAGTCAACTAAAAAGTCATTGATATCTTCCATTAAAACCTTTGCTCCAGGTTTAGCACGGTGGTATTTAGTGATCCATCTTATCAACATTAGTAAAAGGAAACTTAAACTAAGCCTAACTGAAAGGACTACTTTTAGTTGTTGTATTACTACCATTCACAACAATCAACACGTGCCTGCTTATTTTCGAATATACTATATGACAATTGAAACATCATGAACATTATATTATTTAACATGGTGTAACTGAATCCTTTTTCGCACTTTGTATGTATATTGAGCAAACTTGGCCACTATATTAGAATTTCATAATTTTGGCAATTTCCAAACACTTTAAAAGTACTTATTTCTTTTTTAAAACGCGATAAGTAAATAGGCACATAAAATCTGCAATCTCATACACCCTCTTACTTGATAACTTATAAACAAAATAAGCAATAAGCAAATAACCAGGGTTAATAAGCATTTGAAAACACTTGCTACCAATTTGGCCTATCTATTCACATGTAAATGTCTATATGTCTTGTTAACTACATACACAAAATAAAAAAGATTAAAAGATAAGAAATTTTTGTTTACCTGTAATCAACACTTTAGAAGCAGTTTTCCCCAATATTCAAAACCCTAAAGATTTCAAAATTTTGTCACTGATCTTTGGAGTCAACCCAAATGAAAAGTCTTTGAATAAGTAGGTGTAGTTAGTTACAGTTGCTAGTCAAATATCTGTATACTTTTATATATTGGTCAAACACATTTCACAGGTGAGCCCAAAAGTATCTTTAAATTTTAGTTTCTGGGTCCATTGTTTCTCATTATAACACCTTTCACCCCTGATGTATGTACTCAGTTTACATATTTCATCATTCACAAATCTGGCTTGTAATGTTAGATTGTTCATTTCAATACCATTCAGTTTTCATTATTCTTTGTTTTCATTTCAGGTTCTCATCCGGGATGTTGAATCTCAGTCGAATCGCCATGCTGTCTTGGAGCCACAGAGTCTCGTCCTGATTTGGCGAGTCTTTTATAGGGGGCGATAATTATAAGCTTTCTTTTTGTATCTATGTGGCTGTAAAGGGCCGCAGTTTCGTCCCATTTACTTATGAATGGGTCAATATGTACTTTGTTTGTCAAATAAAAAGGTTAGCTTGAATGGGTTGATTTGTATTGTGTTTGTCAGCAAAAAAAGTTAGCTAAAAGGAAAACATGCCAAATGGGTCAAACGGGCAAAAAGTAGTCCCAAGTTCATTATTAATGCACATAACCTCCTTAATCGTTTTTATTAAAGCTATAGATTATTATTGTTATATTGTTATAGTATTGTTTATGTTACTATAGTTACCTCATTAATTGTTTATATAAATGAGAAAAGAATAGTGTTTGCATATCAACTAAAACCAACTTCAACTCTTTTGACCCATGGCAATATTTGTTATAACCCAAACCCATTTTGACCCGTTGCTCTTTATGTATTTCATAATGTTTCATTCTCGTTATACGCTCCTTATTGAGTATAAGGCTATAAAGAATGTGAATCATAATGTTTTTATGGGTTTATATAATAATATTTGATGTTGAAATGATATTCCAAGCAAAGAGATCCTCTTTTATACTGTTCACCTTGCAGATTTTGAGCGGTCATTAAGAAAATACTGAATTTTCTCTTGATATGTGCCCAAGCGAACCCCTTGTACTTTCTGGAGGTAATTTGTTAGTTAAACATTTTTTAGACCTACTTAGTAAAGTGTTAACTATTAAAGCGGTGCTTGATACAGATATACAAAAACGGATAATTTCTAATGGCCAACTGAATACCTAGGTTCCTCAAAACCTATTTTGGTTCTCTTATAGAGAGTCCACGTTTAGTGCAATAAGAATTACAGTAAATTTTTAGCATCCAGTGTATGATGACGTATAGTCTACACCGGGTCATGAACCCGTTTGGTAAACAATACCAATAGGTAAGCCCACTACGCGTGGGCCAGTTTAATAATAATTGGGCCACCAATTATACGGCTTTGGCCCATGAGGCCCAAGCCCAAGGCTTATTTATGGAACGGATAAAGGATATCTTCTAAATAAAGAAGATATATACCAAATATCCGATATCGGTGGATACGCCGAAGTGTGAGGAGCACGAAACCGATAAGGATTTCGTGTCTATATATAGAGGGCACCCTAGCCCTCACAAAGGTACGACTTACAAAACCCTAACTCTTCACAACCCTAATACACGATTACTTACTCTCACGCCGGAGGATAATCGGGGGAAACAATCCCTCGATAAGCCTAACGGTGTTTGTTACTTTCTTAGTGCGCAGGTCTCAAGCTATATCATCAATTGATATGAGGAAAGGAACCCAAACAAGGAACGCCCAACTTTTGTATCAACAAGTGGCGCCATCCGTGGGACCCAACACTAAGACCAGAATGACGAAACACGAAAATTCATCCAAGGGAACTCCACAATTGGATAAGATGCGTGGTGACCCTCCAAGAAGGAACTACCCTGATGTGCCTCATAGGCAAACCACTGGGACAACCAGTGCGCCTGGCCGCCAGGAAGTAGAGACCACCACAATTCTCCCATCGGTGGAATTACCCGCTGCAACCACTCAGACTACTACGGTAGTCCCAAACATCGAGGATCTCCAGCGCACTCTCTTTGCTACCCCCCACCAAGTAGCAACTGCTGTGGACAACACAGTGCCACCGAACGCGCCTGATCGCGAGAGGAGGCTTAATTTGGAAGATGGTATTCCTGCGCTAGAGGAAGATGCTCAAGAAACAATGTTAAAAAATCTTGTATCACAAAATTTTGAGACATTGAACACACTCCTGCAAGAGGAGGCCAGGAGAAGGTTAAGGAGTCGGCTTGACTTCAATGGAACCCCTCCACCGCGCTATGAAGAGCGCGACAATCATAAGAGGTGCGCCAGTGTTCGAACTAGGCTCGACACGCCGTCAAACTCACAGTACTCGGAGGAACAAGGAGATAGTGAGAGGCGAACTAGCGTCCACACCAGATTGGGAGGTCACAGAGTCCACGACAGGTTGGGGCGACAACACTCACCAAGTGAGAGATCTTCTAGATCTAGAAGAATCCACGATAGACTAGGTGAACGGATATCCCCTAACGAAAGCTTCTCAAGCTCAGGCTTCGAGGAAAAACGGCGCAAGCGCCGCAGAAGAAACGACTCTCCATCAGACAGCTCCTCGGACAACGAGGATAGCGATACTGGACATTGGAAGTCCAGAGGAAGACGTCGTAAGGATGACGATGATGACATATCCCTCCCTTGGCGTCGCCAAACAGTTGACGCATTCACAAAGCGCATAAGCAACTACTCCGACCACAAGAAAAGGCGCATGCCTTCCAATGTGAAAACATATGACGGAACAGGTGATCCTGACGATCACCTCAAAATTTTTGAAACAGCTGCTGGTATCGAGAGATGGCCACAACCTGTGTGGTGTCATATGTTCAACTCCACATTGGTAGGAAACGCGCGGAACTGGTTTAGCAAGCTTCCACGGAGAAGCATTGACGGGTTTGAAGAGTTGAGGAAAGCATTCCGCTTGAACTTTACTCAAAGAAAGAAGTGCGCTAAAGAACCAGTCGAATTGGCCAGAGTCAAGCAGCGCCAAGGCGAGTCAACAAGCGCCTACATGGAGCGCTTCAAGGACGAGTGCATCAACATCAAATCATGCCCTGAAATACTGAAAATTTCAGGATTCATGAACGGGATTAACAACCGGGACCTTATCAAGAAGTTAAATGATAAGGTCCCCCAAACCTTCGATGAGCTCATGAAGCGCACAAGGTCCTTCATCCAAGGGGAAGCTGCAGCTGCGGATAGCAGAGCAGGATATACGAACTATAGACCGCAAGAACAGTCAAGGAAACAATCCAACGACCAAGGCGGTAATCCTAACAAAAGCTATCGCAAGGAGGGAGGTGCACGGGGGAACGACAAGTATACCCCACTGACAAAAACTCCACGAGAGATATTCGCAACGGAATGAGCGAACTTTCCCAAACCCCCACCAATGCGCACACCAGAAGGGAAGCGCACTGGAACAGGGTACTGCGACTACCATGGACAGAAGGGCCACACAACAAACGATTGCGTCCAGCTACGCCAATTAATTGACAAACTAGTCAAAGAAGGCAGGTTGGACCACTTGGTCAAGAACATCAAAGAAGGGAAAGATAAACACAAAACCGGAGACAAAAAGGATGCGCCTAAAGACAAAGCGGACACGATCTACATGATCCAATCCTGGCAACGCAAAGTCAAACAAAAGGTCACCCAAAAGTTTTCCGCTAGCAACGAAATTTCTTTCCCCAAGTTAACTGCGGACAACGCAGTAGTAGAACCGCTCACGATTGAAATACATGCGGGGGGACATGATATCCACCGTATGTATGTGGACGGAGGAGCATCAGCGGAAATAATGTATGAACATTGTTTCAAAAGGCTAAAGCAAGAGATCCAAAACCAGCTAATCACAGCTGCGACATCTCTAACATGGTTCACAGGAGAGAAGATATGGCCAATAGCACAACTACGCATGCTCGTAGAAGTCGGCAATAAAGAACACTCCACCAAAGCGTGGATGATTTTCATGGTCATAGATCTCCATCGCCATACAATGGCATCATTGGAAGATCAGGAATATCAGCGCTCCGCGTAGTGCCATCCACAACACACGGGATGCTGAAATTTCCAGTAGAGGGTGGCATTGTCACTCTTTACAATAACGCCCTGCACTACTGAAGAATGTAACACAGTTACATACGAAACCACAGCTACTAAAGAGCACAACGCACCCAAGATACCGAACTTCAAAGTGGCAATCCACCCTGATTATCCTGAACAACAGGTATCGATAGGATGTTCGCTATCGGAAAAAGGAAAGGCAGCCGTATGCACACTCCTACAGAAGAACCTAGATGTCTTCGCATGGGAGCCAAAGCATATGACCGGCGTGCCTCGGTCAATCTCAGAGCATAAGCTACAAATCCGACAAGNGAACAACAGGTATCGATAGGATGTTCGCTATCGGAAAAAGGAAAGGCAGCCGTATGCACACTCCTACAGAAGAACCTAGATGTCTTCGCATGGGAGCCAAAGCATATGACCGGCGTGCCTCGGTCAATCTCAGAGCATAAGCTACAAATCCGACAAGGATACCCGCCAATAAGGCAGAAGAAGCGCGGTCAAGCCCCAGAACGCGCGAAAGCTATCTTGGAAGAGGTACACAAACTGGTCGACGCAGGCATTATGCGAGAAGTCTACTACCATGATTGGTTATCTAACCCAGTCATGGTAAAAAAAAGTGATGGCAGCTGGAGAATGTGCGTGGACTTCACAGATCTCAACAAAGCATGTCCACAGGACTGCTACCCACTACCTGAGATAGATTGGAAAGTTGAATCCTTATGTGGATATCCTTTTAAATGCTTCCTAGACGCATACAAAGGATACCACCAGATCCAAATGGCTAAGGAAGATGAGGAAAAAACAGCTTTCCACACAAGTCAAGGTGTTTTTTGTTACACAAAGATGCCTTTTGGGTTGAAGAATGCAAAAGCCACCTACCAACGCTTGGTAGATAATGCATTCGAAAAGCAAGTGGGTCGCAACCTGGAAGTGTATGTTGATGACTTGGTCATAAAAAGCCATACTGAAGAAGAAGTAGTGCGCGACATTGAAGAAACATTCAAAACACTACGACGGATCAACATGAAGCTAAATCCAAAGAAATGCACTTTTGGCGCTACAGAAGGCATGTTCTTGGGATACTTAATAGAAACTGATGGCATCAAGCCATGCCCTGAAAAGACGGAAGCGGTCATACAACTCCCTTCACCACGAACGCTTAAGGAAGTACAATCCTTGAACGGAAAGTTGGCCGGCCATGAATAGATTCCTATCTAATTCAGCGGACAAGTCATTACCGTTGTTTAAAACACTCAAGAAGTGCACTAAAAAGGGTGACTTTTGCTGGACTGCCGAAGCGGAGGAGGCATTTCAACAGCTTAAACAAACAATAGCGGCGCTCCCCAAACTAGTTGCACCTCGACCAGGGGAAGAGTTGATAATGTACTTATCCGCAACTCACGGGGCCGTTAGTGCAGTACTGTTGACAAACAGAAACTCAGTACAAACTCCTGTGTACTTCGTAAGCAAGGCGCTCAAAAAGACGGAGATCAACTACAGCCCGATGGAAAAGCTAGTTCTAGCGCTAGTATTTGCAGCCAAGAGGTTGCGCAGATACTTTCAAGCGCACCCTATCGCGGTAATCACAGACCAACCCATCAAGCAAGTAATCTCCAAACCTGACACGTCAGGACGATTACAGAAGTGGAGTGTACTGCTAGGAGAGCACAATATCTCCTATAGACCACGCACCACAGTCAAAGGGCAGATACTCGCGGATNTTCAAGCGCACCCTATCGCGGTAATCACAGACCAACCCATCAAGCAAGTAATCTCCAAACCTGACACGTCAGGACGATTACAGAAGTGGAGTGTACTGCTAGGAGAGCACAATATCTCCTATAGACCACGCACCACAGTCAAAGGGCAGATACTCGCGGATTTCATCATTGAAAAGCCAGATAGCGAGGATATAACTCCACCACCCAAGGTGGAATTACAAGAACCATGGATCCTGTTTACGGACGGATCGTCATGTGTTGATGGCTCAGGCGCAGGCCTCATTCTCACCAATCCAGAAGGAATGGAGTTCACATATGCCCTGCGCTTTGAATTCACTGCCACAAACAACGAGGCAGAATATGAAGCCCTAATCGCTGGACTACGAATTGCAACGCGAATGGGTGTACGCAACCTAGAAATAAACGTGGATTCCCGTTTAGTGGCCAACCAGGTATCCGGAGAATACGAAGCCAAGGAGGAAAACATGATCCAATACCTTGAAAAAACAAAATCCTTAATCCAAGGATTTGACAGATTCACAATCAAGCAAGTTCCTAGAGGGGAAAACAAGAAAGCAGACGCATTGAGTAAGATTGCATCCACAAGCTTCGCACATCAGTCAAAAAAGGTATTGGTAGAAATCCTAAATGACAAGTCAATCTCCGAGATGGAAGTATCCACAGTCATAGAAGAAGAGGGCCCTACATGGATGACCCCTATCGTGGACTTCATCAGCAAAGGCGTATTACCCCAGAAAAAAACGGAAGCTCGACGAATACGGCGCACAGCACAGCGGTTCAAACTTAGAGATGGTGTCTTATATAGACGCTCATTCTTGCAACCATGGCTCAGATGCGTAGGACCCCTACAAGCGGATTATGTACTCCGAGAGATCCACGCTGGTTCATGCAGTATGCACTCAGGACCACGGTCTGTTGTGGCGCGAGCCATAAGGTCAGGATACTACTGGCCCACAATGCACAGAGATGCACGGGACTTGGTACGCAAGTGCAGCGATAGCCAAGTTCAAAGACCAATCCCACGCCGACCACAGCATGAACTTACACCAATAACGGCGCCATGGCCTTTCTACAAATGGGGAATAGACATTGCTGGACCTTTTCCAGTTGCCGCAGGAGGATTGAAATTCCTCATCGTGGCAATCGACTACTTTACCAAGTGGATCGAAGCGAAAGCAGTGGTGACAATCACGGGCAACCAAGTTAAGCGATTTGTATGGGATAACATAGTACGTCGCTTTGGACTACCCGGTGAAATCATCTCAGATAACGGAAAACAATTCCGTGATAATCCGTTCAAAGATTGGTGCGAACAGCTGAACATCACGCAACACTTCGCGTCAGTAACTCACCCACAAACAAATGGTCCAGTTGAACGCGCGAACAGGAGCCTGGGCGAACGAGTCAAAGCGCGTTTGGACATACACAAAGGAAGATGGGTAGAAGAGCTGTCACATGTTCTCTGGGCGCACCGAACAACCATCAAGGTCAGCAACGGAGACACTCCCTTCTCCTTGGTCTATGGAACCGAAGCTGTCATACCTGCTGAAATTGGAATGCCAACTATCCGTACCGCGGAAGTTAACACTGCTACCAATGACGATGAGCGGCGCATAGACTTAGATCTATTGGAAGAGAGACGTGAGCGCGCAGCAATACGCGAAGAGAAAGCCAAGTCAAGAATGAAAGGGTACTACGATGCCAAAGTGCGCACCACTTCATTTAGACCAGGTGACTTCGTCTACCGCGAAAATGACTCAAGCCGCGCAGAAGACACTGGAAAGCTAGGACCAAAGTGGGAAGGACCTTACGAGGTCATTGAAGCACTTGGAAATGGAGTGTACAAGCTACGCAACAAAGATGGCCAGGAACTAGAACGAACGTGGAACGTTCGCAACCTTAAGCGATGCTATCTTTAGAATAGGCTACGGCCCAACATGGACACTCACGCACTTTAGAAAGTGCCCAATAAAGATCCATGTACTCTTTTCTTTTTCTTATCTAGATAAGTATTTTTCTCCTTTTATAAACTTGCAAGTATTAATAAAACGTTCGCGGTTTCTAGCTAACTCCGTGACAAATTTCTTTACATTGTCATTTAAATACTATTTATATTTCAATGCGTTGGTCACGATACCTTTAGCCTACATGGCGTGCATGCACTAATTAATACCCACGATGGTAAAAAGGATAAGTTAACCTACTAAATAACTCGTTGAGTAAGAGGGTTGTAAACCCATCAACTTTGGATCACGTATCCTTGTTAAACACCTTGCGCTCAAGACGTTGGCGCAAGTTCCTTACGCATCCCACGATGAATGCGCAATAAGGCACACTGTGCGCGTTTAACAAATTAGGAATCAAGACTCTTGATTCTTTAAAAATTAAATACGACAAGTAACAATCATAGACAACTATGACTTTTTTTAACTAAGTTAGTAAAATTCCATCCACGACTTTGGAAAATTACTTAAGGAAATTCATATTTTAATATGTTATACTTAGACGTTCAATGATATCTTTACGCAAAGATACATAAGTCATACGCGAACAACGTGTTTGAATAAACATAAGTGCTTGAAAAAGTATAACATACGCCAAGTACAAAAAACGAACTTCATTATATGAACAGATAAGNGCAGGTCCAAGGGGATGTAATAATCTGAGGTGAACTGCCTCAGTTCATCCGCGGTCAGATCGGAGTGACAGTCGTCAAGTTGGAGGACCATTTTTTGTTTTTAACGACGCAGGCGCTAGTTACCTTAAGGTAAAGAAGTAGGGTTGCGAGAGAAGATTTGGGAAATTTTTTGAAAATGGAAGAAATGCTTTTTACTGTGATAAACACAGTAAAAGAGGGAGGGGTTATATAGTTTCTCACCCACCACAGATTGCTGACACGTGGATCCCACTAACTCAAATCTTGTGGATAGGAGTGGAAACGGTACAGGACACGTGGATAGCGTCTCCACTTCTCGAGGTACATGAATTGCACTTTTTGGGACCAGGTACATCACACGTGCTTTTTGGCGGTATAAATTCGAATTCTTCCCGCGCACGAGTCGGGAATAACTTGGGCACGGTTTAAGTCTAGCGACCGCAGGTTTTACCATGCGTACACTAGACTGGGGGGACATGATGACGTATAGTCTACACCGGGTCATGAACCCGTTTGGTAAACAATACCAATAGGTAAGCCCACTACGCGTGGGCTAGTTTAATAATAATTGAGCCACCAATTATACGGCTTTGGCCCACGAGGCCCAAGCCCAAGGCTTATTTATGGAACGGATAAAGGATATCTTCTAAATAAAGAAGATATATACCAAATATCCGATATCGGTGGATACGCCGAAGTGTGAGGAGCACGAAACCGCTAAGGATTTCGTGTCTATATATAGAGGGCACCCTAGCCCTCACAAAGGTACGACTTACAAAACCCTAACTCTTCACAACCCTAATACACGATTACTTACTCTCACGCCGGAGGATAATCGGGGGAAACAATCCCTCGATAAGCCTAACGGTGTTTGTTACTTTCTTAGTGCGCAGGTCTCAAGCTATATCATCAATTGATACGAGGAAAGGAACCCAAACAAGGAACGCCCAACTTTTGTATCAACAGTGTATAAATAGGTACTGTGCTTTAGATGAAAAACTTATTTTTATCTCTATTGTTAATGTGACATATGCTAACGGATATATATACAAAGAGTTGTAATTACGCGTGAGCTCCACACAAATGGATCTCAATAAAAGTGTTGTATGTCGTGTTTGCAGGGAAGGACAAGTCAGTTGTTTTGTGGAGTATCCATGATCATATATCTACTTTGGCAACACAGCCGGGGATAACAAAAAGTGGTGGGTCTGATGATAACCAGCTGAGAGCCCTGTTATTCAAGCAAGACGTGTATTCCATGGGCATGAGGATACTGTTGAAGACGTTCAATTCTGTCCCTCTAGGTATCTGACACCATCTTCATGTTGTAAAACATAAATTCTATTTCTTGAATAGCTACTAGAAGTGACAAAATAGGCAGGTCGGGCTGTTTGGGTAACACGTCAAAATAGGTTTAGGCCATGACAGTAAAATTATTGGTACAGGTCAAGCTAGCTTGGGGTCACACCAAAACTTTTTCATTTGTCTCGTTTTAGTCATTGTACTTCCTTTTTTATGCATGCGAGTCACTGAAAGATGGCTTTGTGCCCAGTTTTGGGGTTGCTTACTAAATTAAGTGGTTTGAAGATATTACTAGATTAGCCACTTAATTGAGAGAGAGGGGTTTTTGTGGACCTCCCCATTAAGATGAAACAAAGGGTTTAGGCCCACTCATTAAGTGGAAAAGAAACACCCCCTTAGTCATTTTGAGACCCGTAATCTTTAACGTTTTTTTTTTTTTTTTTTTTTTTTTTTTTTTTTTTTTTTTTTTTTTTNAACCGCCACCTCTAGTAGCTTATTATATACTCCGTATTTAATTAGCTAACTTGAAGCTTTCTTGATTGCTGTCATCTTATGTGAAGCGGACAAGAGTTCTGCAGTGTTGGTGATGATTCTTGTCTTATCCTATGGGATGCAAGGACAGGTTCTTCTCCGGTTGTTAAGATAACTTTCTCGTCTTCTTTATCATTCTGGTTTTGATAATTGCTGATTATTTAATGTGGAACGGTTTGTTTTACTTGGTGACTTTATTTAAATTTGTATTTACCACTATATTAAACTTATAGAGGTAATGTGCCTTTAATCTTAGCTTTTTAGTAAATAGTCATCTCCCTGTTAGTTTTTTCTTCTCACAAATAACATTACTCTATTGCGGTTCTATAGTAAAGATATATTAATTTTGTGCGTTTTCTCTATGGTTTTTTTACAGGTTGAGAAAGCACACAATGCTGATCTTCACTGTGTTGATTGGAATCCGATTGATGAAAATCTTATAGTAACTGGGTAATAAACTAATAAGCATATATGAATATATGATGTCTAATTGACTCATTATTAAGTGGGTCGAAATTGATATCTCTACATGAAGCACTTGCTGAGCTCCACCAAATCATTTTCTTTTTAGGTCTGCTGATAACACTATTCGCTTGTTTGATCGTCGGAATCTCACTACTAATGGGATTGGATCACCCATCCATATATTTGAGAATCACACTGCTGCTGTTCTCTGTGTGCAGGTTTAACTCACTAGTGTTTTTTGCATCTTCTATGTTTTCTTAAATAATATTTGGATGTTGACAAAATTTTATTATTGTAGTGGTCTCCGGACAAATCGTCCGTCTTTGGAAGTTCAGCAGAGGATGGAATCTTGAACATCTGGGATCATAACAAGGTACATGGCTTATCTTATTGTATACTCCTTTTGTTTATTGCTTAAAGGTGGTCATTTCATCTTAAATGGGGCAAATTAGAAATGTAAGTTAAACGGGTTGAAAGTTGCCTAAAGTCTTGGGAGTCTCATAAGTCAGAAGTTGATGTCTTTTTATACTAAGATTTAGAGTATTGCTGTAGCAATATTGTTTTCGTGATTATTGTAAAACATTAATTACTATGAGAAGATAAAAAAAGATGGACAAAAAAGTGTTTGCGGCTTAACACAAATTCACCTGGCTCGTTTTGACCTATATCAAAATTTGGCAGTTTCAACTTTAACCTATTTTGACTTGTTACCAATCCAACCATCCTCCACATCTTGCGACCTTTAATATTACCTTATGTTCTTCTTTTGCTCCTCATTTTAAACATTTTTGTTCTTGAGCAGATTGGTGAATCTTCTGGTCCAGNGTTGAGGAAGACGGTCCTACATACGGATGACGCCACATACCAAGGGGGCTTCATACGGCAAAGGAAAAACTACCAGAAGAAAAGAACCGAGGCTCGGCGATACGCCGCAACAGCACAACGGTTCGAACTTCGAGATGGTATCCGCTACTACCCAGGGCGCTCCATTTCCTACAACGCATGGCTAAGGTGCGTAGGACCCGTCCCAAGCCAAACTATGTAGCTCCACGCCGAAATCATGCAGTGATGCATGGCAGGCATGCACTCCAGGACCACGTTCCATTCGTTGCACGCGCACATCCGGTCAGACGATATTACTGGCCCAACCATGCATGAGACCACCCGGGACGCTGTGTGCGCAAATGCAGTGAACTGTCAGGTGCACAGGGCCAATACCCGCGGAAAACCAAGCATCTGAGCTTGACACCACTATCACATCAACCGATCGGCCATTCTATAAATGGGTATACGAACATTGCCGGACCGCTTCCGCCTGTTGCGCGCAGGTGGAGTTACAATACGCCTATCGTCAGCAATAGACTAGCTTCACGAAGTGGATTGAGGGCAAAAGCATTGCACAATCACAGGTAACCAAAAGTCAAGCGATTCGTATGAGGATACATCGTCATGCAGGCCTTTGGGGCTTTGAACCGGGGAAATAATGCTCTGAGCAACGGGAAGCAGATTCGCAGATAACCGCCATTCAAAGATTGGTGTGAAAGACTGAAAATAACGCAAACACTTCCGCGTCAGTACACACCCCCAAACCAATGGCCTTCGGGAGCGGCGCAAAACAGAAGTTTGGGGCGAAGGGAATCAAGATCGGCTAGATAGACACAAGGGACCGATGGGTAGGAGGAACTATCCCATGTCCTTTGGGCACACCGAAACAAAACCATTAAAGTTACGCCACCGGGACACCCCCGTTCTCCATCTAGTATCCACGGTACATGAAGCCGTCATACCCCAAGCTGAAATCGGAAATGCCAACCATCCGCACAGCGGAAATTAACACAGCTACCAACGATGATGAACGGCGCATTGATCTAGATTTACTAGAAGAGCGATCGGGCAACGCGGCAGCTAACGCAGAGGAAAAAACAAGTCAAAGATGAAAGGAGACTACGATGGAAGTACCGGCAGTACTCATTCAGACCAGGTGAAGTCGTATACCGGGAGAACGACTCAAGCGCGCAATCGATGGACACAGGGAAAGCTGGGACCCAAGTGGGAAGGACCCTTACGAGGTCACGGAGGCACTGGAATAGGCGGTATCAAGCTACGCGATAAAAGATGCGTCAAGGAGCTGCAACGAACATGAGGAACTGCTTCGCAACCTCAAGAAATGTTATCTTTGTAGACAAGGCTAAATGGCCAAACATGGACAAGCACTTTAGCCACGTGCCCCAATAAAAATCCATTGTATATTTTTCGTTTTTTATGTTCCTTCATCTAGATACAGTAGCGTCTTTTCTCTTAAACTGCAAGTATTTAATGAAACAGCCCCGCTGGTCCTAGGCTAACTGCCGCGGCAAAAAATTTCTTTACATTGTTATGTTAATTCTTATTTTATTACATGTGTTGGTCACGATACGCATTTTAACAGCCTACGCGGCGTGCATGCATCAAAAATACCCACGTTGGTACATAGGATACGTTAACCCTACTTATTAACTTGTTGAGTAAGAGGTTGCAAACCCCCCATCAACCAATATGATCCATGTGCATCCTTGCTTAACACCTTGTGCTCAAGGATCGTTGACGGCAAAGCAACTTACGCACCTCCCACGATACGGAAAGCGATAAGGCGCACCTGCGCATGTTATAACACATAAAAGGATCAACACTCTTCGATCTCCTTTATCAAGTACCGACAAGTAAAACATAACTAAGATCGTTGAACAGCTCTCCAAAGTAAGAATTTGTTAAGTGTTCATTACTTAGTAAAAAATTTTCCTAAGTCTTCTTCGGCTAAGAACAATACTCTCGTATAATCAATAGCTAAACTTCAGTTAAATATTCTTAAGTCCCCTTTTCGTATAATAACTTAGTGTAATAGCGGCCGAACAAGTCAGTACTTTAGCAATTTTTCTAACCACTCTTCACGCTAAGACTACGCACGCGGCTAACTTGTAACAAACATAATATAGGGAAAACAATGTCAACTTTATTAAATATAAGTTCATTAACAATAATACAAAAATCCCATGGGCGACAACACCAGTCAAATGGGAAAAAAATCAGAAAGTCCATGAACGCGTGATAGGAAGCATATCTTCTTCCCCACCGATCAGCCGCTCATCCTTTTGACGCGCTCCAGCTGGCTGCAAGATAAAGCGCGTTCCCTTGCGGGATTCCACGGTGGGCCAACAGAAACAGGACACCCCGTCCGGCTCTCAGGAAGAGCGGCTGCGCTAATGCCGCACATCACGCGCTTTTCCTTTCAAACCTTTTTTTTCATGGCCACCTGTTAGCATGAAAAAATCCAATGAACCTGGTAAGGGTATTTCTTCTCAGACGAAATGGATTTAAGATGTCGCGAGGTTGGAGCAAAAAGGGGTACCTTCAGGCTGCGACACCATGAGTTTGAGATAGAGCTCCACCTCCTTCTTTCCGCGCCGTCCTGCATAATGCCTCTCTAGCAGTCACCCCAGCATTACGACGCTGAATCGGGTTGATCCTGGTGCGCCAGGCGCGAAATAATGGGGAAGCTCAATATGCGTGAGCTCCCCAACGCAGTGCCGACAACTCCGTACGCGCATCGGGCAATCATAACCGGGACTTTCAGCGAGAGGCAAGATAGAAGCTTCTTTCTCAATCGCAGCCTCCTTGGCAAGCTTCATCTTGCATGGGCCTAGCAGCGGACCAAATCACCCTCCCCCAACAAGGCCGCTCTGACGCTATGGCGGCTTTCAAGGGCCCCAAGCGCAAGCCAGACCGCAGACCCGTTTGCTAATCACCAACCTACAAGATAAACAAGTGGTTTAGGCTAACAAAGCACAGTTATACATACAGTCATAATACACACAAAGTGTAGAAAGAAGACAATTACATGCGCTCCGGCGAATTGACTGCACAAGGTGCGGATACAGTTCCTCGTCAAAACTCATGCTGACTGCGGAACTTTTCCTCGTGCCTCGCCATCCGGAAACTGCACCTTGCTACGAAATCCTCAACCATCCGAACAGTTTGTTCTTGGTCTTCACCAGCATTGCTTGAAAACCCACGCAGAAGCTGTCCTCATGCGCTCGGCCGTTGCTGCGCTCCTTGTTTCCAAGTTCAACCCATGACTCTTTTATTTTCGGTCAGCCATGAGTTGCGCAGACGCCTCCCGCGCGCTCCAGTTTAGCCTGGGAGCTCAGCTGCTCAGCCTTGAGAGCTTGCTCAGGTCAGCCTGTAACCGACGCCACCTGCGTCGTCCAGGAAGCAATCTGACCTCCATAGGTAACGCGAACACCTCAACAGAGTGCCTTAGCGCGGGCCTGCGCAACCAGCATAGACTGGCGTATAGCCAGCTGGGGTTTGCTGCGGGTCAGCGACAGAGGCCAGTTCCTCCAATCGCAGAGTCAAAAAGCATAACTCCGGGCCCAAGTCCCGTGGGGAGTCTCTCCACCAAAAAAGGGGAACTTCTCCGGGGCCTCCTCCTCGTCGCGACACCGCCTCTCCCACTCCGCAGATCACTGAAATTACAAAGAAATCGTAGCTTTTTTTTGAAAAACAATTCAGCAAAGCCGTAAAACATTCAAAGCGAACATCCTTACGTATGGGGGGGGGAGACAGCGAGCACTTCTCTCCTCAGAGGGTCAGGCGAAGGCTTCATCGAGTCCATCTTCCAACACCCCCGCTGCGAGGACAAAAGGAAAGGACACGCATCAAGTAGGTACATAACCTCAAAAATAACAGCAATAAAGATTATGAAATAGCAGCTACAATACCTGTACCAATGGGAGGACAACCCTTCGTCCTCGAGCCGCGTGGTTTTTTTGGACGCCACCGATCCACCACCGCTGCGGTTGCGGCTTATGGAGCAGCCTGTCCTCTCCTCATCCTCCGACTCCTCGATCTGAATACAGGAGGAGGAGGAACCACGGTGGACTGCCCGTACTGCTCGGAAGAGGGAGCCTTCAGTGATAGTGCAGCAACCACGGGAGATCCCACTGTTCCTGCACATTTCAGCTGCGTCAAGCGGACCAGGAATTGCTCCAGCAGGGGTCCCTCATTATTCTATCTTGGGGCCGAACCCCGATAGTCAACACGCTCAGGAAATCCTCCAGCCCCTGCAAGTGCGAACAGATCCATCTCTGCAAACAAGCCATAACAGCGTTAATATAGCTTAATGAGAAAAAGGAATAAAAAACTTACCACTCTGTACACGGTAAATGCGAAGGAATGAGTACCCCCGGCTGCCATCCCGCAGCAATGAAGGTCGGCACCCCCGGTCGTGCGCAGCCGGAAGCAAAGTAAATTTCTAACCTCAGCCCAAATGCACAGAGGAACCTCCCTCTGGAGTACGCATTCAATGGGGAGCGCGGTTGGCATCTGATGGTGCCTGGCGTGGTCCCACATTATACCAACCCTCCAGTGGGCAATCATCGGGCGGCAGTGAAGCCGTTTGGTGTTAAAAACCAAACTCAATGGGGGGGGAAGCAAGCAGAGTTCGACCCCATGAAAAACTCTCTCGCCAGTTGCGGAGGGAATCTACCTCTTTTGGTTAACACATTGCAAAGCACCTTGCCTCGCAGAATTGTGTCCACCCATTGTCTCACGTTGTGTGGTGAATTGCGCGAAAAAGAATGACGGTTGGGGGATGCACCAAATGGCATTGACCTCAAAATTGGATATCTTCGGCCGCCAAGAGGGTGCAACTGCGGATGTGGATAGCATAAGTGAACGACGCAACAGCGTCCATAAATATGCTGATGGGGATGCGCATATTCTGCGAATCGAAGAAACGCGTATAAATTCCCACCTCGCCGTGCGGGAAAATCGGCTAATTGTCGCGTTGGGGCCCGGCAAATCGGATATACCCTCCAACGGAACATGTAATAAGTCTGAGGCGAACCGTTGGGAGTTCGTTCCTCGACATATGCGTTGACAGTACACTCAACGTATAACCATTTTCAAGAAACTCACCGCACCTCCCGTTCTACCTAAAGGATTCTTTTTACGGGGGAAAAGAAAAGGAGATGGGAGACTAGAGGTTTCCTTTGGAAATGAAGGTTCTTTTTTTTTTTTTTACTGTGATAATCACAGTAAAGTGGATGGGCTTTCTTATAAACTCTTTCTCAAGCCACGCGATATGCACGTGAAGCCCACTAATCCCTATCAGATGTGTAAGAATGTTGAGGAAGCCATAGACACGTGGACACTCCCCCCAATTTCCCGAGGTGCATGAACTACACTTTTGTGACTGAAGTACATCACACCTGGAATAGGCGGGATTTTTTGAAATCTTTCCCGCGTACGGCACGATTGCTCGTGCGCACACTAGACTGGGGGGACATGATGAGGTATAGTGACACCGGGTCCATGGAACCCGTTTGTAAACAATACCGACGCGTAGCCCACAACGTTGCGGGCCCATACGTGCGTAAATACGTAGCTTCAGCCACGAGGCCCAAAAAGCCCCAAACGTATTTTTGACGAATTATAGGAATATCCTTCCTAAATTGGGAGGAAATATTATCAAATTCTCCGAATATGGGCCGGATACGACCTTGGAGTAAGGAGCAAGTAACCTTATCGGTTACTTGGCCATAAATAGAGGGAACGCTAACCCTCCACAAAGGTACGATTATCACGTAACCAAATCCCTACAACCTAACTACCGATTTACTTAATCTCACGCCGGAGGATAATCGGGGGGAGAACAAATCCCTCCGATAAGCCTAACGGTGTTGGTTTCATTCATTAGTGCCGCAGGTTCCAGACGGACATCAAACCAAATTGATACTACGAGGCAAGGACCTCAAACAAGGAAGCGCCAAAGCTTTTGTATCAACATATAGGCTTTGCCATTCTTCCCTAAAGCTTTAATGCTTTTTAATACTTTTATACATAGAATATCCAAATAAGATTTAAGAGTGTGCAAATTACTTCTTTTTTTAAAGGTATTTATGAAAGTTGTGAAAATTACTTGTAGTATTTTACTTATGTCGTACAAGTTAAAAGGAAGTAAATAGTGCGGCGTATTAATAAGAAAAAAAAAATCAAGTATAAAAATGATACAAAATTTGACGCGTAATGTAATGGTATCAATTTTCTTTTCACATTTCCACTTTCGTATATTATTTTGATGGTACAATCTTAGTGACGAAAGATGTATTTATTTTAAAAGTTAACAGAATCACCTCACTCACCCACACTACTAGTACTACCACCACCAACATTACCATCATCTCAGTCACCTCCACTGCCATCATCAACTTGACACCGTATTTTTTATTATTATTATTATTATTATTATTATTATTATTATTTATAATTTTTTCGGACCTAGCATTCCCCTTATTGAATTACTAGTGAACATCGCGGGTTTTCTAATTATTTAGTTATTAGTAATACCAATACCGATACCAATACCAATACATACACGAACACTCATTCACCAATTTTAAATATTAGCAATGATAGTTAAAGTTGCTTGCATCATTAGTTAATACATCGTCGAAAGATAAATTACACATGTGTTAATTAAGCAGTTTTACGCAAATGTAAGATCATTAAAAATAAAAAAAAAAAAAAAAAAAAAAAAAAAAAGAAAAAATAAAAAAGTAAGCAGCAACAATATAAATTGTGTATTAAACACCAGTTTCAAAAATCATCCTTTGACCATTGACAAAATTCCGTTAATTTTATGATATAAAACCACCCTCTTCGGTTTGCCTATGATATAAAACTTTTATCTTAATAGAATCAAGAATTATCATTATTTTACCAAAGTCACTTATATTGTGTTTCACCTACGATATAATCACTCAAGTTTTTAGTTGTTTCGTTAAAGTCACTCAAAGGTTTTTTCAATCGTAAAAACCACTCACATTTTTATACCTGTCAACTTCAGTGAATTTTATACGTAAATTATATTTTATATTAGTCCTTAAAGTGCTTAGACAAGGATCAGTTGCTTGTAACTTGAATAATAACTATCCCTCTAGATTTAGCTTCTCCCAACTAACATTACATACAACAAAATAATAACCAATTTTAATAGTTTTTGTTCCTTTGGTTAAATAAATGTTCAAGATTTTCAAAATATTAGAAACATTTAAACTTGAATGATTTGTGTAATGAAAAGAATGAAAGTTTAGTGACTTAAAAGAAACAAAAATACATAAACTTGAGTAGTTTTTGTAACTGCAACAAAATTTAAATGACTTTATTAAAACAATATTGAAAGTTTTACACGAATTTCATCCTTTATTAATTATTAAAGTTTCATCTTGAAAAAGAAAAAAAATAAATTATGTCGCTACACGATTCGAAAAGGAGACCTTTTGCGTTTTCAACATGAAAATGAAGTACTGTAGTTAGATAATATATCAAAGTTACTAACATGAAATGAGTTAAAAAGTAGTTAGACAATATATCAAAGTTCTTATTCACTTGAACATAGACATATAATTAACCCAACAACAATATACTTATTTCAACATGTATGAATGATATACCCAAAATGTACATCAGGTAGAAATAATTTGTTTCTTTGATCAATGTGGGATTGAATACTTTTTATTTATTTATTTATTTATTTTAAAGGTAACTATAGGTAAAATGTTCCACCAAAGACACATCTTGTGGTAATGCATATTATTTATGTTTTTTTCTTAAAAAAAAAAAAAAAAAAAAGAAAAAGGAAAAGATTATTACAAGTTAGATGACATGTCATTATGTGGATATTTTGTTTTTTAAAAGTTTTGTGGTTTGCGCATTTCTCATATGTTTATGTCTATCATTTTGCTTACAAATCATTTTGCAAGGTGTAAAATACATGTGCCTTCTTCTCTTTATCTATTTTCTCATGTGTGGGGTATTATATTGCATTTTTAAAGTTAGGGCAGTGTAAATACAGTTTACTAATTTATTTAGATGTAAAAATAAAATTGTACTACACATTCATATGTTTTAGTTAAAAACTGATTACTGGTATCATGGTGTGGTTTGGTTATGAATTTTTGAAGTTAACCAAAAATAGAACTAACACAATTTAATTTNATGTTTTTTTTTTAAAAAAAAAAAAAAAAAAAAGAAAAAGGAAAAGATTATTACAAGTTAGATGACATGTCATTATGTGGATATTTTGTTTTTTAAAAGTTTTGTGGTTTGCGCATTTCTCATATGTTTATGTCTATCATTTTGCTTACAAATCATTTTGCAAGGTGTAAAATACATGTGCCTTCTTCTCTTTATCTATTTTCTCATGTGTGGGGTATTATATTGCATTTTTAAAGTTAGGGCAGTGTAAATACAGTTTACTAATTTATTTAGATGTAAAAATAAAATTGTACTACACATTCATATGTTTTAGTTAAAAACTGATTACTGGTATCATGGTGTGGTTTGGTTATGAATTTTTGAAGTTAACCAAAAATAGAACTAACACAATTTAATTTATTCATCAAAAGTTCAAAACTAGATTCGCGGTTATTGCATAAATTCTTTTAGATGTTAAGGCTGAGGTGTTTCTATTGTGTCATCAGTTTGCAACATTATATCTGTTGATAATTAAATATTAGCTCCTTTTTTAATCTTTATTCTTAATTGTGTTTCTTAAGTTATTTGATTTGGTATTTTGCAACACAAACAAGATTCTCAAAAGAACTCGAGTCCTTTGATATTTTATGGGTCGTGCTTTAGTATTCATACAACACAATAAATGGTATCATAGTCGTCCATGAGCTCGACTATTTTATAAATAAAAAATGTACAAGGCCCAACGTTTTCAATCCATATACTTTGACAACATTTATTTCATATAAATATAGATTATTTTCACTGACATCAGTCATCAAAAAAGAGATACAATGCATTTTTATTAAATGTCAGCTAACTATCTTACAAAATGGTGATTTGCTGGATTATGGGTTCTGTGAGTGATTCCATTGCTAGATCCATCATGTTTGTTGGTACTGCAACTGAAATTTGGCAATAGTTGGAAAGAAGGTTTTCTTTGAGTGATGGTTCTAGGAAATACAAATTGAATAAGGACACTTATGAGATCACACAGTCAGGTAGTTCCATTGGAGAGTACTATACAAAGATGAAGTGTGTTTGGGAAGAATTAGATAGCATGAATGTGTTGCCAGTGTTGAGTAATGTTACTCCTGAAATTTCTATGTTCTTGGCTAGTTTGAGTAAGCAAAAGGAGGAACAAAGACTTTTTCAGTTTCTTAATGGGTTGGAGGATCATTACAGTCATCAAAGAAGTCAAATCTTGATGATTGATCCTTTGCCTAATGTGGAAAGTGCATGTTCTTTGCTACAACAAGAAGAGTCACAGAGAATGTTGTTTGGTAATTCTTCTGTTAGTGTTGATTCAACTGCTTTGTATAGCAAAGGAAATGTTAAAGACAAGTGTTCAATTTGTGGATTCAAATGGCATCCTCCTGATAAGTGTTGGGAAAAGGTGGGGTATCCTTCTTGGCATCCAAAATACAAAGGGTCACAGTTCAAGCAAAACAAACAAAGAAGTGCAGCTTATGTGGAAACTGGTAACATAAGTTTTTCTCCTCAACAATTTGAGCAGTTGCTGAAAAGTATGCAGCAAATGAATGTGTTAAACAACACAGAGGAGTTTGATCATCAATTTGCAGCAGGTATAGCATGTCTCATGAGTTCTTTAGATATGCTAAATGTGTTGGAAAATTGGATCTATGAAACTGGTGCAACTGACCACATGACACCAGTAGATGATAATGTGTTTGACCCATATTTGTTGAAAATTAAGCCTCAAATTAAATTGCCAAATGGAGAAACCTCAGTAAACTCACATGTGGGTAAAGTGAAGCTTAAAAATGGTATATTGCTAAAGGATGTCTTGGTGGTACCATCTTTTAAGTTTAGCTTACTTTCTGTCCCAAAATTGATAGAAGACTCACAATGTGTTGTATCCTTTAATCCACAATTTTGTGTTGTTCAGGACTTGACAACAAGGAAGGTGACATGAATGGGTAAGAAGCAGAATGGTCTTTATCATCTTGTGAATCTTCTATCTAATAAGATTAATAGTGTTTTCTCAGCTTTGGTAAAGTCAACAATGCAAAAGTTTTCTTTGTCTGCATTAGGTAGCTTGAATAAAAGAGAATCAGGCTTGTATGGTTTGTGGCACCATAGATTAGGACATGTGTCTGATTCAAAGCTGCAATGTATGAAGGATTTGCCAGTTTCAGTCTCAAAGTCATGTTTGGATACTTGCTTGTCGTGTCCTATGGCAAAGTTCAGTAACCTACCTTATTCTCTAAGTGATTCTCATAGTTCTTGTGTTTTTAAGCTGATTCACATAGACATATGGGGTCCATATAAGGTTCCAACAGATGGCAAGTTCAGGTATTTTTTTAACAATTTTTGATGATTGTAGTAGAGTTACTTGGACTTATTTGTTAAAGCAAAAGTCTGATTCATTTAGTGCTTTGAAGTCATTCATTAAAATGGTGAATACTCAATTTGAAAAACAAGTAAAAGTGGTGAGATCAGATAATGCCCTGGAATTTGTACAAGGACAATGTGGACCATATTTGCAAAGTCAGGGTATAATACATCAAACATCATGTGTGGATACGCCACAACAGAATGGCAGGGTTGAAAGGAAGCACAGACACATACTTGATATAGCAAGGGCACTCAGGTTTCATTCTAACTTGCCTTTAAAATTCTGGGGAGATTCTGTTACAATAGCTACATACTTAATAAATAGGCTGCCTTCTTCTGTTTTAAACAACAAGACTCCTTATGAAGCTTTTCTAAACAAGAAACCTGAGTACAGTCACTTAAGAGTATTTGGATGTTTTGCTATTGTCAGTAACCCTTCTAGAAGTACTGATAGATTTGATCCAAGAGGTGTTCCAAGTGTGTTCTTAGGATATCCTTCAAATCAAAAAGGATACAAGTTTTATAACCTTGCTACTCATACAACATTTGTGTCAAGAGATGCTGTTTTTCATGAACATATATTTCCTTATGCAGCAGATAGCATTCAAAAAATTTTGAGTCCACTTCCTACTACACTGCCTTGTAATTTTGAGTCTCAAAATTTTTGTGATGACTTTGGTTTCACTTCCATACCATCTGCTGTACATTCTCAACCAACTCCTGAATCTGTATCACAAGCACCTAATGTTTCTCAACCATCTCAAACTTCTCAATCTTCTAATTTGAATGTGCTAAATGATACAACAGCACCCACTCAACCTACTGTACCAACCAGAAAGTCAACTAGAACAACTAATGTGCCTTCTAAGCTCAAAGATTTTGTCTTAAGTCATGTTCCTAAGGCAAATCAAGTATCTAAAACACCTCTTGTACCCTTATTCCAAGACCTTGTAACTGCTTTGTTAACTCAAAAAGACCCTGCAAATTTTAAAGAAGCTGTAGTTCAGCCAGGATGGTGTAAAGCTATGGATTCTGAAATAACAGCATTGGATGAGAATGAAACATGGGAAGTTACTGAATTGCCTCCTGGAAAAAAGGCTATTGGCAGTCACTGGTTGTTCAAAACAAAACTCAAAGCTGATGGGACTGAAGACAGAAAGAAAGCTAGGCTTGTGGTACAGGGGAATAGGCAGAGACATGGTGCTGATTATTATAAAGAGACTTTTGATCCTGTAGCTAAGATGGTGACTGTTAGGTCATTGCTTGCTGTTGCTGCACTAAAAGGATGGCACACTTGTCAAATGGATGTGTCAAATGCCTTTTTACATGGAGATTTGAAAGAAGAAGTGTACATGAAAATACCTTTAGGTTATGAAGGTAAAGGTAAACCTGTTTCTGCAACTGCTTCTCATCCTCCTAACTTGGTATGTAAACTTAAAAAGTCCTTGTATGGCCTTAAACAAGCACCTAGACAGTGGTTTTCAAAGTTGTCTTCTGCGCTAATTCAGTTTGGATTTAGACAATCTAAAACTGATTACTCATTGTTTGTTAAGAAAGAAGGTGAGAGTTTCACAGCTATTCTGGTCTATGTGGATGATCTTTTGATAACTGGTAATGATGAATCTCAAATCTGCAAGCTCAAATCTCAACTCAGTTCTACTTTTCACATGAAAGACTTGGGTGAATTGAGTTATTTTTTGGGGTTAGAGGTCTGCAAATCAGCTCAAGGTATCTTTGTTTCTCAGCAAAAGTATACAAGAGAACTTCTTCAAGAAGGGGGAGTTCTAAATCATAAACCTTACAAGTTGCCTATGGATCCAAACTTGAAGTTGTAAGCTGATGTAGGGACACCTATGGCTGATCAAGAGGTCTATAGAAGGTTTATTGGTAAGCTTATATACCTGACTGTGACAAGACCAGACATATGTTGTAACACCCCAACCCGACAAGGCTAAAGTGTCACATTCATGGTGTCAATCAGAACAAACACAAGCATTAACTTATATAATACAAATGAATACAAA
>LBNU01006233.1:29953-40501 GCA_014162995.1 Artemisia annua | reverse complement strand
GGAAATTCATTTAAAAGTTGTCTGGTAAACCTAAATAAAATGCTTAAAAGATGTGAAGAAGCCAATTTAGTCCTTAATTGGGAAAAATGTCATTTCATGGTTAAAGAAGGAATAGTACTCAGACATAAAGTATCAGGAGCAGGATTAGAAGTTGACAAAGCAAAAATCGAAGTAATAACAAAATTACCACCACCTACAAATATCAAAGGCATTAGAAGTTTTCTTGGACATGCCGGTTTTTACCAGAGATTTATAAAAGACTTCTCTAAAATAACTAAACCTCTAACAAAACTACTTGAAAAAGATGTCCCATTCGAATTCAATGAAGAATGTACTAAAGCATTTGAAACATTAAAAGAGAAACTCACATGCAAACCTATAATAGCAAGCCCAGATTGGAATCTTCCATTTGAGCTAATGTGTGATGCAAGTGAAAGTGCTGTTGGAGCAGTACTTGGCCAAAGAAAAGAAAAACATTTTCATCCAATCTCTTCGCTAGTAGAACACTAAATGCCACTCAACAAAACTATACAATAACAGAAAAAGAACTAATGGCCGTTGTATTTGCATTTGATAAATTCAGATCATATTTAGTTCCTCTAAGACAACCGTTTTCACAGATCACTCAGCCTTAAAATATCTATTTAAAAAACTTGATGCCAAACCTCATCTTATACGATGGGTTTTACTATTGCAAGAATTTGACATTGAAATAAAAGATAAAAAAGGTGCTGATAATGTTGCAGCAGATCACTTATCTGGAATAGAAAACAAGATGGTGATGAGGAAGAACTTGAAATAAACGACTACTTTCCAGAAGAAATTCTAATGAAAATAAATACTGATAAAGAACCTTGGTTTGCCGATTTTGCAAATTAGTTAGCTGGAAAAATTCTACCTAAAAACATGACATACCAACAAAAGAAAAAATTCTTTTCAGATATTAAAAAAATTCTTTGGGAAGAGCCACATCTTTTTAAGATATGTACTGATGGGATTTTAAGAAGATGTGTGGCAGGATCTGAAACCCGATCAATTCTGGATGCATGTCATCATGGACCAACTGGAGGCCATTATGGACCATCAGTTACGGCTAGAAAAGTCTTAGAATTTGGTTTTTATTGGCCAACAATATTCAAAGAAGCTCAAACCTTAGTAGAACTATGCGATGCATGTCAAAAAATTGGAAATATATCAAAACGTCATGAAATACCTCTAAAATACATACAAGCATGTGAGATATTTGACATATGGGGAATAGATTTCATGGGACCTTTTCCAAAATCCCATAAGTTCGAATACATATTGGTAGCTATTGATTATGTCTCAAAATGGTCTGAAGCTCAAGCTCTTCAAACTAATGATGCACAAGTTGTTATAACATTTCTTAAAAAACTCTTTTGCCGTTTTGGAATCCCAAAAGCTTTAATAAGCGATAGAGGAACACATTTTTGTAATCAAATGATGGAAAAGCAATGAGGAAGTATGGTGTAAATCATCGTTTTTCGAAATCATATCACCCTCAAACTAGCAATCAAGTAGAAAACACAAACAGAGCCCTAAAAAGAATCCTTGAAAAAACTGTAAAAGACAACCCTGCTATATGGTCTAAAAAGTTAGATGACGCTCTGTGGGCTTTCCGCACAGCATACAAAACACCTACGGGAACAATACCTTATAAATTAATATATGGAAAAGCTTGTCATTTACCACTAGAAATTGAACACCGTGCATATTGGGCACTTAGAAATTGTAATACAGACTTAATAGCCGCTGGAGAAAAACATATGTTTCAAATACATGAGTTAGACGAATTTCGTTTATATGCTTATGAAAATTCGATACTATACAAAGAAAGAACAAAGATCTGGCATGATCGAAAACTTAAAATCTGTAAAGAATTCAACAGAGGAGACAAAGTACTACTATTCCATTCGAAATATAAATTCAAACAACCAAAATTAAAATCACGTTGGCTTGGACCATACATGGTAAAATACCAATACCCATCCGGATATGTGGAATTATATGGAAANTAGATCTTGTGTATATTCTATTTAGATAGCTTAATACTTATCTTGTAAATGACTCCTTGCTCTATAAAAGGAGATCCTAGGTCATTGTCTAAGGTACGAATTACCCTAGAAAGCTTCAAGGTGTAACCCTAGTGATAGCTAAGATCACTCGTATTATTATCATTAATAATATTGAAGCTTTGTGTTACATACAACTATACTCACTCACAATACATCATATAATCTGTCTTCTAAGTGTTGTTAAGTAAATTCCGCGTGCTTAATAATATTACTCAAAGTATCAACAACACAAGGTGTGTGTTTAGATCCATCACCAATAGATAGATTAGAAGTCCTTAGGAATGATTGAAAAAAAAGGGAGAAAAGTGAGAAAGGGAAAAGTGCCAACTGAGATTGAGCTAGGACTGGAACAAACCCAACAAGGTTCTAGTAATGAAGTCTCGGTAAGCACTGAAGGGGTTGAAGAAATAAAAAGAAATGAAATGAGAAAGGGTGAAAATAAATATCCCTCCAACTATTCAACCTTAGGGCAGAAACCGGGTTCGACTCATATGCTACTTATTGTTACTAAGGTAACATCGGTATTGAAGAAAAGACGTCATAGACCCAGTGACGCACTGCACTAAACCTTCCAGCCACTCAAGTTCTCTTAAAATAGCTTGTTTCATTCTCACGGGGAACCGGTGTAATCTATCGACTTGTCTCTTAGAGCTAGTTGATATTGAAACAGGAGACCCCTCCCTAGTCTCCGCATAGGATAACCAATGTGCACTTATCGAGTCTAGAGCCAAGAGATGCATCAAAAGATCTCATAGGAACACTTGATACTTCTACACTGGTTGTTCAACATTAAGGACACCAGATGTAATATTTGAGTCCTACACAGATCTTAGCAATCTGCCAAGAACACTTATGAGGGAATATACATATGTATTTCCCAATGATTGAGTGGAAACTCCTGCCAGGGTCAACATCAAACAGCCCTGACAGCAGGTCACTTTGGTAATCTCTTGTGGATTACGCTTAGTGTGTACGGTGGTGTTCCAAAAGGTCTACAGTCGTGGGGTGATCTCCAGCGACTCACCTAATCGTTGGTGTACTTCGGTATGTCAGTGAAAGCCCTCCCGGGGGCATCCGATTAGGAACGGCCTTGGTAAGGATTAGAGAAAGTCTTCACACTATGCTGTTGACAACCTCGAAGTCCGAACTTGTAAGTGCCGGTATGTTTATTACTAACCAAGTTTTATGCAGCTCAACATACCATACTTACCATGTTAACCACCATCACTCTAGTTCCACATGCTCATACCAACATCTAATAGGAGTCGTCAGAACTATTCAACCGTGAAGATCTACTCAACAAATATGTATGGGCATGTTGGAAAGGCGTACTCACACCAGAGACGAAGAAGCCGACGATTGATGCCGATTGCTGAAAAGATGCAGATTCATCATCTCATGTTTACACTTCAACATCAAATCTAAAGATATCATGATCAAGTAATGGACTTCAACTATGCTTCCACAACTCTGATGCAGAAGATCATGATCCAGAAAAGTGTAAGCATGACAACACAAAGACTATCACAACATCACAAAGAGACATAACCACTCAAAGATGACTTGAAGATAAATATTTGAATGATGAAGCAAAAGAGCAAAGTCAAAGATCATCCTATACATCAAGGAAGTCATCTTGAGTCGTTTATGAATGAAGAATCAACAATTACGAGCTACTAAAGTATCTACAAATATCTCAATGCAAGAATTCAAGATTTAATTTCGGGTGACCTCCCTTAGGAGGAGATTGTTAGGAATACGATTTTTGTATAAGAAAGATTCGGTCACCCCAAATACGATTAAACGTTGTTTAGCTCGTAGTATTTATAATAGTTAGTAGAACGTAAATTAGAAGTAGTTAGTATTCGTGGAGTCGTGTCGGGTCTTTACCCACTGTCAGCCCGATCCACAGGCCAAGTGACAACCAACTCATGTACATATAGAAGCCCTCTCCATCCTTGGAGAGGGTGCACCTCTCATAATCTATTTTTTTTGGTTTTCTTTCTAGGTTCCATCTTCTTTCTCTCTCTACTTTCTCTCTCTAGTTTTCTTATTTCTTTCTTCCCTCTTGAAACGAACCACACAATCATACCACACGAATTTAATGTTATGTGATATCTTAGAGGAAATCTGCCTAAAATCCTTATCCTTTTAAATCTAACAACAAAACATTTGGCCTAAATAATGACGCTTGTTAAAAACAAGTTACTTATGACCTTATGCAGTTGTAATATGCAGTTGTAACTTCCACTCATGTTATCTCATGACATTATATGTTATGAATAACAACTTCTCTCGAACTTCATTTCTTTCCACTTCCTAAAAACCCAATCCCTTAAATCACTCCCTTTAATAAGGAGAATTCTTACTCTATCTCATAGAGATCTGAATTCTTCCCTTTCTCCTCCGAAACTTCTTAGTTTCTCCTAGTTAGAGAGCTTTCCCCTAACTACTCCTATATGCAAGTATATAATAGTTATATGCGAGCATACTCCTATCCTTTCCTTTTTACTTCCTACTCCCCTAGATTACTATGATTCCTGAAATAGTTAATTCCCTGTTAGAAAACCCGTATTAGACACTCTAGGATTCCCATATTTGAGGATAGAAATAACCTTAGGATACCCTTACGCTTCGTTCTCGAGTTTGTTTTTGGAAGGAAAAGAAAGAAAATGATAGGAAATAGAAAAATTACTGTGTTCTCGAGTTTTTATCAAACAGAAAAGAAAGGAAATAGGAAGGATTTGATAGGAAAATTAAGAAGTTTGTTCCTCCAAAATTTTCCTCTCAAATATGGGCGGATTTGGAAGGAAATAAATTTACACCTAAACTATTTGTTATAAAATAAGTTTTATAACCTTGATTGTTTTTATATTTCTTTTGTTATAGATGTATTTCTATGTTTAAAAAAGCATAACTATAATTTTTATTATTTTTTTTTCTTTTCCTCCCAACTTGAGAACACGACTTTGTTTATTTTCCTTTCATTTTTGTTCATTTTCTTTCAACTTGAGAACATGAAATATAAATGCAACTTTCTTTTCTTTCCACTTCTTTTCTTTACTCTTCTTTACCTATCATTTCTATTCCCACAAGAAAAAACTCGAGAACGGAGCATTAGGAAAACTTAAGAATAGATATAGGATACTTTGAATCACTTAAATAGGCTATCTCTAAAGAGAACCTTGAGGAAATAGAAAATAAGAATAGAAAGATTTTTGGAGGTTAGAAACTTAACTAGGAAAAATCTATAAATTAGGAAGACGTCTCCATAAGATAGGATTTAGCCTAAGATAAGAATTATATTTACTATTGAGGTTATAATTTGCCTAAACCCAGTCTCATAAGTTGCCTATCCCATATTACAATTTCCCCACATACTAGGAATTCCTAGAAACATTACACCTTTAAAATATCCCGAACCTACCCTAAGTTTTATAAACCTAGATTTAAGTGTTTGAGATTGCTAGTTATAACTAGGAATAAGTTATTTGAGAATTTTAGATTACATCATAGGATTTGACATTTCTTAGGTTACATACTAGAATTCCACTTAGAAGATACTATGGATACTACTTTAGCCGGTTTCAAGTATCTAGGAACAGTAATCCTTATAGTAATAGTAATACTCGTAATAATAGACAACTTAGGACGAGAGAGTAAACCCGAAACTTTACCTAGGAATAGTGAAACTCCTAGTAAACCCCTAGAAAAGGAACCACCTAGCCCTTCTCCCCATCTAGGACCCTCTCCATCGATTAAGGCAAAACATACTACTTTAAGATTAGAAGAACCTTAGAGGGAAAACAAACATTGAAAGAATCTAGTAAATCTTATCCTCAGCAGGATATCTTATTTTCCCATTTAAAAATCTCACTTTCCCGCCTTTTTCCCACTTTCCTATTCAAACCTTATTCTCCCGCCTTTCTATTCTTCCACCTATTCCTACTCTTCCTTTTAATCCTACTCCTTCATCTTTTCCCACTCCTCCACTTTATTTTTCCCTTTTCTCCATTCTCCTTAAAACTCCATTCTTCCTTACCTTCTTATTTCATTCCTTGCCTTCCTTCCTTTCTCTTTACTCCTTCCCATAAAATTCACCCATTGTGACATTTCGTAAATTTCATGTCACTAATTTTAATACTTTATTATTTAACTATTCTATTTTTAAATAATTAACTTCGTCGGAAGTTATCTGTGTACGTTCAATTCATTCAACCGCGACTAGACTACGTCCATTCTACACTTTTTATGCATTTTTGTTTCCTTACAATCCTAATTTAAAAGTCACTTTTCACTTTTTCCATTTTTACTTAAACCTTGCACCTTTTACGTTTTACGCGATTTAAATTTACGTTTTACGGTATTAACAACGTGAATCAATCCTAAACTATGAAAATTTTACATGTTTTATGCATTTTAACCTATTATCATATTTACAAGTGATTTTTATACTTGTTGTTTCATTTTTATAGTTTACGTCACTTTTATCGAGAACCGGTACACCAAACGCATTTTCAACTCACGGTTTCAGCTTTAACGATGTTTAAACCCTTCGATGAACTCACCTCTCATCTAAAATACTTAAATAGGTTATGTTAATAAGTTTGTAACATTTTTATAAGTTTTAAATTTTTACGTTACCCGGTTTTACATTTTGCATCTTAAAAACTCCACGTTTTACCCGGGATCAAAATACACATTCGTAGCTCAAGTTTTATACAAAACTACTAACCTTTTCTACCTTTTCTTGTAATGAATGACCCACCACATGGGTGGTGAGCTATTTGTTGTGTTGTCATTTATTTTATGCATACAATTACCAAGTGTATCCCACTCAAGACTTTTAGCTACAAAAAAATCACCTAACTAAACATCTCGTCTCATTCATATGCAAAACTACTTAATTTTCTTGTTTTCTCCACCCCATGAACGACCCATTACAGCTCCATACACCATTTTCTTTCAAATTTTACCAAGTATATTTATCTTGGGTTGAAGATCACAAGTCCCTTTAGCTTATACTTGGTTCATTCCATCTTAAACTCCATCAATCCTCATCTTTCTAAGGTGTTTATGGGCTGAGATTGCATGTCATTTTTAAAGGTTATTCAAGGGCTTAAAGGCTGAGTTTTAAAGGTTTTGAAATGGTTTTGATGATCTAAGTTTGTGTTGACTTGGGTTAAAAGAAAAGGTGCAAGTGTTGTTGGGTTAATATAGGATTAGTGTTCTTGTTCTTGTTGTTCCTTCTTCTTCTTCAACTTTTGTAAGGAAACCAATTACTCCATTTTCATTTTCATTTCATTTTCATTCCTGTAATTTTATTATTCCTTGATGTATTTGAATATTATATAAGTTATTATGCTTGGTTAGGCTTGGTACATAGGTTAGTTCACTATAAAATCACTAAATGATTTGACATGCAAACTGTAAATCTGAATCAGTAGCAAAGATTGCATAAACTGATCTAATCAGTAAACATTGAGACAAAACTAAAAATATGGGGTTGTAGGCCTATGTCTTGTGGTCATTTTGACGGGTATTTCATCGAATAACTCATTACGATGATTAAACTAGAAATATTTTCGTGAAACATGCCAGATTCTGAGTTGCAGATTTAAATGGTAAAAGTCTCAGTGATATGCTTATTTTCACTACTTGGCTCAGTTTTAGGAAATGTAGGTAACATCTTAACTTAAACATAGCCGCAAACGGGGAATTAATTGGACTTGTAGAACTCTAGATATCGCAACTTTCGTGAGACTGTTGTATTTTTGACAGCTGATGTACTGGGTAGTATGGGTAAATTGATAGTTTTACTAATGTTGTGTACTTTTTAGCTTAGTGTGACCCACAAAACTTGTTAGTACAGATAAATACCTTTCCGGGGATATAAAGAACTTAAATTTTTAACTTACGGTTTAGAAGTAACGGATTTTCTAAGTTGCGTAAATTATAAAAATGTTAACAGCTTTGACTTAAAAAGTATAAAGGATTCAAAAACTCATATGATTATATCTTTAAAACTTTATTTTGAACACTTGATATATTTAGGAATTATGTACCAAGCGTAGGTAAGATAATAACTTATATATAGCTGAGTTACATCAATGTTTATTTTCTAAAACCTAAGACAAGCGTATATCTATTTAGGTTTATCGTAGAACTTTCGCGGCTATTTTCTTCACTTGCTTGTTCCGTGCTATTTCCTTTGTCCAGGTGAGTTTATAGCCTCGCTTTTACTCATTTAAATGTTTTATAAACCTCGCGAGGGGGATACATGCTAGTTTTACAAACTGAATACAAGTACTTTATGGTATGCCGGACCCGATTACATGATTTATAGACATCTGACATTGAGTATTTCTTGCCAATTAAGTCCCCATCATGAACCGTTAATTTCGTTGGAAACGCTAGTATTATGAATATGCATATTGGGCATTAACCAGCCTGGCCGAATGGGTAGCGCCCATCTTTCAACGGTCACATAATATTGAGAGACAGGTGGTAAATGGCAAATCTTACCCTACCGGGGCAATTATTAAAACTAGGTTAAGGTTCGGTTTCATGAGCTCAATGCTTTATATCTTATTATTTTTCCGACTTGTATTTGTTACATGTCAACTTAATTATGGGCGTATAACAACGTAGCCCATCGTGTTTTAAACTGAATTATCTTGAATTCAACTGATTACTTATCAAACTCTATGAATTCACTCAACATTATGTTGACTTTTTAGCATGTATTTTCTCAGGTCCGTAAGTGGCTTAAGCTTGGATGTGCGGCGCAAAGAAATGGATATCTACTTGATGGCTCATGTTTAATAAAATTTTCATTCGATAATGTCTTAAACTTTTAAATTTATGTATTTCTAAACTTATGTTAAACTTTTGGGACCTCAACTTTGATAAATTATCGAATGTGAATTGTTAAAAATGACTTTGTTTTAAAGTTGTTTACTATACTTGTACTATGTGACTAATAAATAACACCCCATGTTGTATTCCGCTGCGTTCTGAAAATGGGAGTGTTATAGAATGGTACCAGAGCACAAATTATAGTGAACTAGGTCTTTTTGTTTTAAAAACCAAGACTATAATCATTGTTTTTCAAAAATCATGAGCTTCCATCATCTTGTCCGATATCCATGCGCGCCTACTCCTGAAATTTCTGTTACTCCCTCGAGTATATCTTAATTATATTAAGGATAATGATAGGAGCACTATAATTATTTCTTAACTCATCTGATAATCCGCGAAAGTATCACTCTTATATATAACTTTGTGCACTAAACTTTCTAGTTGTATTTTATGCTATTCATGTGCATTGTGAATTTCCATCCGGAAATTTATACACATCTTCGAAAGCATCGCTATTTTTCTTAACGGAGTGCCTCTATGTGAATACTAAACTCTTCTAAACATTGTGAGTTACACGATGGTTTTTCTCAGACATTGTATGTGATTACAATGGTCTCTCTTATTTCTCAGACATTGTATGTGAGTACAATGGTCTCTCTTATTTATCAGACATTGTATGTGATTACAATGGTCTCTCTTATTTATCAGACATTGTATGCGATTACATCTCTCTTATTTATCAGACATTGTATGCGATTACAATGGTCTCTCATATTTATTTGACATTGTATGCGATTACAATGGTATCTCTTATTTATCAGACATTGTATGCGATTACAATGGTCTCTCTTATTTATCAGACATTGTATGTGATTACAGTGGTCTCTAAACTCTTTCATAACCGTATGTTATATCATTTCATATAACACCGAAACCTCTTACAATTTATCAATTTCTATTGGTTGTCTTAATCTCCGTGAACTCATGTTTTCTAAGCATTTCTTGCTTATTTTCTTAAGCACCACTATTGATACTACATATATAAAGATTATCTATATATACTTAGTTTACTCTCAACTACTTATCGTTAAAAATGTTTTACCGATTCTTATCTTTTATATGTTCAGTCTCCAGGGTATCATGTCAAACCCTACTTCTCCCAATTATGTATTTGTTTCACCAAAATTACTAAACTGTTATATATACTCATTTATCTTATGATTCCCTAAATCTTTTTCATACACTGTGGTTGACACATTTGTCCCAATTATTTTCCCCAAAAATCATTAATGATGACATGATCTTTAAAACTTTTCATGACTTTATACAACATTATTTCACTACCATTTTATAAACAACTCTGTTATTATCATATAAACTATCTTTCGCGTATTACAAATGTCCAAAGAATTACCTTACTAATACCTTGTAAAGTGAATAAACATACTTACTATCAACTTATGAACACCTTTGTTAGTCCCATATGAACTATTTTGTAAGCACCTTACAAACAATTTTGCCATTAACTTAACTATTTTACTATCGCCTTATAAAATATTTCGGTAAAATATTTCGCAATATTTATCACCAT
>LBNU01006233.1:0-29818 GCA_014162995.1 Artemisia annua | reverse complement strand
CTCTTTGTATATAAGATACTTATGCAAACTCCATACTTTTTCAACAATGGACATATCACGAGTATAACTAAGTTAAGTATTTGAAAATTTTATCGAAACTCGGTTAAATATAGTCTAGTCACCTATATTTAACCTAGGGACAGTGGAACATAGTCTGACTACCTATGTTCGACTTAGATTTTTCAAATACTGGGAATAGTTATATATAGGTTATGTCTAATTGATCTTCTACTTGATTTCCAAGAATCACAAAATTTTTATGTGAGTATAACAATTCAGCGTTATTCATACGATCGAGCAAAACAACTAAACAAATCCTCACTCAATCTTTATCGCGTATAGTTAACCTTACTCTACACCGTATTTCTAGATGACGAGAATCGAACCGCATCGTTAGTTATTCTAGACTTCATTCCATACGAGTATCCTCATCCTTTCGCAAGTGAACCGTCTGGAGATAAAGCTAGTTGAGCTCCGGGACGGCGCTCTCTTAAGGGGTACGTGATGTGACATTTCGTAAATTTCATGTCACTAATTTTAATACTTTATTATTTAACTATTCTATTTTTAAATAATTAACTTCGTCGAAAGTTATCTGTGTACGTTCAATTCATTCAACCGCGACTAGACTACGTCCATTCTACACTTTTTATGCATTTTTGTTTCCTTACAATCCTATTTTAAAAGTCACTTTTCACTTTTTCCATTTTTACTTAAACCTTGCACCTTTTACGTTTTACGCGATTTAAATTTACGTTTTACAGTATTAACAACGTGAATCAACCCTAAACTATGAAAATTTTACATGTTTTATGCATTTTAACCTATTCTCATATTTACAAGTGATTTTTATACTTGTTGTTTCATTTTTATAGTTTACGTCACTTTTATCGAGAACCGGTACACCAAACGCATTTTCAACTCACGATTTCAGCTTTAACGATGTTTAAACCCTTCGATGAACTCACCTCTCATCTAAAATACTTAAATATTAATAAGTTTGTAACATTTTTATAAGTTTTGCATTTTTACGTTACCCGGTTTTACGTTTTGCATCTTAAAAACTCCACGTTTTACCCGGGATCAAAATACACATTCGTAGCTCAAGTTTTATACAAAACTACTAACCTTTTCTACCTTTTCTTGTAATGAATGACCCACCACATGGGTGGTGAGCTATTTGTTGTGTTGTCATTTATTTTATGCATACAATTACCAAGTGTATCCCACTCAAGACTTTTAGCTACAAAAAAATCACCTAACTAAACATTTCATCTCATTCACATGCAAAACTACTTCAGTTTCTTGTTTTCTCCACCCCATGAACGACCCATTACAGCTCCATACACAATTTTCTTTCAAATTTTACCAAGTATACTTATCTTGGGTTGAAGATCACAAGTCCCTTTAGCTTATACTTGGTTCATTCCATCTTAAACTCCATCAATCCTCATCTTTCTAAGGTGTTTATGGGCTGAGATTGCATGTCATTTTTAAAGGTTATTCAAGGGCTTAAAGGCTGAGGTTTTAAAGGTTTTGAAATGGTTTTGATGATCTAAGTTTGTGTTGCTTGGGTTAAAAGAAAAGGTGCAAGTGTTGTTGGGTTAATATAGGATTAGTGTTCTTGTTCTTGTTGTTCCTTCTTGTTCTTCAACTTTCGTAAGGAAACCAATTACTCCATTTTCATTTTCATTTTTCCTGTAATTTTATTATTCCTTGATGTATTTGAATATTATATAAGTTATTATGCTTGGTTAGGCTTGGTACATAGGTTAGTTCACTATAAAATCACTAAAGGATTTGACATGCAAACTGTAAATCTGAATCAGTAGCAAAGATTGCATAAACTGATCTAACAAGTAAACATTGAGACTAAACTAAAAATATGGGGTTGTAGGCCTATGTCTTGTGGTCATTTTGACGGGTATTTCATCGAATAACTCATTACGATGATTAAACTAGAAATATTTTCGTGAAACATGCCAGATTATGAGTTGCAGATTTAAATGGTAAAAATCTCACTGATATGCTTATTTTCACTACTTGGCCCAGTTTTAGGAAATGTAGGTAACATCTTAACTTAAACATAGCCACAAACGGGGAATTAATTGGACTTGTAGAACTCTAGATATCGCAACTTTCGTGAGACTGTTGTATTTTTGACAGCTGATGTACTGGATAGTATGGGTAAATTGATAGTTTTACTAATGTTGTGTAATTTTTAGCTTAGTGTGACCCACAAAACTTGTTAGTACAGATGAATACCTTTCCGGGGATATAAAGAACTTAAATTTTTAACTTACGGTTTACAAGTAACGGATTTTCTAAGTTGCGTAAATTATAAAAATGTTAACAGCTTTGACTTAAAAAGTATAAAGGATTCAAAAACTCATATGATTATATCTTTAAAACTTTATTTTGAACACTTGATATATTTAGGAAATATGTACCAAGCGTAGGTAAGATAATAACTTATATATAGCCGAGTTACATCAATGTTTATTTTCAAAAACCTAAGACAAGCGTATATCTATTTAGGTTCATCGTAGAACTTTCGCGGCTATTTTCTTCACTTGCTTGTTCCGTGCTATTTCCTTTGTCCAGGTGAGTTTATAGCCTCGCTTTTACTCATTTAAATGTTTTATAAACCTCGCGAGGGGGATACATGCTAGTTTTACAAACTGAATACAAGTACTTTATGGTATGCCGGACCCGATTACATGATTTATAGACATCTGAAATTGAGTATTTCTTGCCAATTAAGTCCCCATCATGAACCGTTAATTTCGTTGGAAACGCTAGTATTATGAATATGCATATTGGGCATTAACCAGCCTGGCCGAATGGGTAGCGCCCATCTTTCAACGGTCACATAATATTGAGAGACATGTGGTAAATGGCAAATCTTACCCTACTGGGGAAATTATTAAAACTAGGTTAAGGTTCGGTTTCATGAGCTCAATGCTTTATATCTTATTATTTTCCCGACTTGTATTTGTTACATGTCAACTTAATTATGGGCGTATAACAACGTAGCACATCGTGTTTTAAACTGAATTATCTTGTATTCAACTGATTACTTATCAAACTCAATGAATTCACTCAACTTTATGTTGACTTTTTAGCATGTATTTTCTCAGGTCCGTAAGTGGCTTAAGCTTGGATGTGCGGCGCAAAGAAATGGATATCTACTTGATGGCTCATGTTTAATAAAATTTTCATTCGATAATGTCTTAAACTTTTAAATTTATGTATTTCTAAACTTATGTTAAACTTTTGGGACCTCAACTTTGATAAATTATCGAATTTGAATTGTTAAAAATGACTTTGTTTTAAAGTTGTTTACTATACTTGTACAATGTGACTAATAAATAACACCCCATGTTGTATTCCGCTGCGTTCTGAAAATGGGGGTGTTATACCCATCCACTTCCTCCTACCCTTTCGTTTTGTTCCTCTGTCATTTTACACTCTATTTTTCTCTACTCTAAATTCTCTCCCTACCTCATCCTACAATGTTCTAAGAGTTAGAACTTGTACTTCTCACCATTTCATAAGATTCTATAACATAGATCTTGTAAGGATATCTATGTCAAACTGTGATCCTCATCATGTTTGACAAATGATATTATCCTATATCACCTTGCAAAAGTTGCAAGCATGAGACCTCTAACATCCGTCAATCTAGCTATAGCCTCTCCGGCTACTAAGGGATCAGTTGCTAAACAGGGAGACTGTCGAACTGATCACCATGGCTAGAACTCGTCTTCACCATGGCTGGAACTTGTCTCCACCGTGGCTGGAACTTGTCTCCACCGTGGTTAGAACTTGTCTCCACCATGGCTAGAACTTGTCTCCACCATGGCTAGAACTTATCTCTACCATGACTGGAACTTGTCTCTAAAACACTCCCGTACCACATATCCTTAAGTGTGGTAAACTCTCTCCGTTTGCGCCGATACTACTTAAGGATGATTTATGATGACTATCCTCTTAAAATGAACTAGGACGCTCTTTCATTTTAATGAGAAAGTTATAAATCAAACGGATCATTAAATTATAGCTCTTGCTTACAAGAATTGGGACGCCTTTACTTGTAAGTAATGAGATATAAGTGAACGAGCCTAAGTATCTGGCACATGTACAAACATCTCCTAATTCGTTTGTACAACTCTTTTCTTCCTCTTTTCTTTCTCGAATCGTCAACTCACTCTACTTCTCCCCTACGTTCATCTAAATCTCAAGACGAGATTTCTTCTTACGGGGTAATACTGTAACCACCCGTAAAATCCCATCACTATCATTCCTACTACAAATACCTATGTCAGGTATTTCACAAGTAAATTTTTGCTTTTTATGTGCATTCATTACCTATATGACTCTCTAGACCTGCTCATGTATCCACACAGGCCAAATATCTCTATCCTTACATCCTATAAACCCCTGGTATGTCAAGCATAAGATCACACCACTACCATAATAAGTAATATACCAATCTAACACACCAAACTCATCATAAAACCCTAATGAACCCTAATTAAGCCCTAATCAGGCCTATGTGTTTTCAAAACTCTAATTCCTTATCTGAACTAGTTTGAAAGTGTCCAAGGCTTATGTATGAGTTACCTTAGGAACATTAGGATACCTTAGCACCCTTATACCCTAGTACAACCTCTTAGAGCATAGGTACAAGTCTCTTAAGCAAAAAACCATAACTAGGTCAAAACTTCCCAGAAACTAGGTTAAACATTCCCAAATCTTTACCATAAGCTACCACCACTTAGTATAAGCTACTTAGGACTTTGGATTAGTCATTAGACACTTATAGGACCCTAACCTAGGCACAAAACCCTAAGAATAAACCCTAAGCCAGTTCAAGCCTAAACTAGACCTAAACCTAGTTTTTGCTACCTTAAGCTAGCAAGCACCCTACCACCACCCCTAGCAACCTACCTAGCAGTTTATGCACCACCTTAGGATAACCTAGTACCCAACCACACACCTTATAAGTAGGTGATGCACCTACTTGACACCTTCTTCTATAGTCGGCCAAATTACAACCACTAGAACCCTAGAACCGCCTCATAGCTCACCATAGTCATCATGTAGCTTACGTTAGTCATGTAATAGCAGTACATAGTCACTCCCTCCCCCTTGTGACACCTAGGCATCTCTTTGCTTGGTCTCCAAGGCTAACGAGCCTATAAAAGGGCTCGTACCCTTTCATTCCAATGCACACCTCTTCTCCACTTAAACCTAAACATTCTTTGGTCCTAGTAGTCGTAGTAGTACCTTAGTAATCTTAGAAGTCGAGATCTAGAATCCTAGAAGCCCTATCGAGTCCCATTTTTTACCTAGTAAACCCTAAACTCTCGTTAGCTCACTTATGACTACGTAAGCTTATTACTCTTGTTCTATTAGCTTAATTTCAGTACTAGGATAGATATTAGATGCCTTAGATCACATAGGAACCCTTGCCTAAGCCTTGATTACTTAAACTTGCTAGTTTTCTTTTTAAACCCTTTTTATAGACTAATTACCCTTTATATGCTATAATCCATTTTCATAAGCCCTAAACTAGTTTAAGTAACTTAGTTAAGCTAATATTAGTTAAACATAAGCTAGGAAAACTTTTTGTTTTACAAAATATAGTTTGCATGAAATTAGGACTAGTTTTGCCAAGTTTTCCATGCATAGGGGTATATATGGTAACTTTCTGAAAATATTAAGTCTAGGGACTATTTTTGACATTTCTTAGAAGTTATAAGAATAAGGACCCTTTATTCAAAGTTCTATAACCTTAGGATAAAAAGTTAAATAGTTATAAACATATAAGGACTAGTTTTGCAAATGTTATAAAGTTAAGGGTATAAATGGTAAATTTTGAAAGCTTATGAGTCCAAGGGTCTTTTCTGTCATTTTCTCAAAATATAGAAGTATAGGGACTAATTGTGCTAAGTCTAGATAGTTATTAGTCTATATGATATAAGTATTATAAGTTTGGGGTAAATTTCGTAAATATATAAACTATAAGGGTATAATGTGAAAGTATTCTCATATAAATATAAAAACTTAAAGTTAGAAACATAACACAATAGTAGGGAGCTTCATGTGAGGAGTATTATGTGGATATTTCATTTTGACGAGTCTGTTGGGTTTACGATTTAAAGTGTCCTGGCTCCTCAAACGATTATTGCATATACTTCTGAATTATGATGGCCCGAACGACGTTATGCTATAACTAAACCCTAAATAACAACCTAACTCAATAGTAGGGAGCTTCGTGTGAGGAATATTAACTTCTGAATTATGATGGCCCGATCGGTATTATGTTGATAAAATAATACAATAGTAGGGAGCTTCATATGAGGAGTCTTATATTTCTGAATTTTGATGGCCCGAACGGTGTTATGTTATATCTAAAACACTAAGAACCCTAAGAATGATTACTTAAGAAAACCTAAAACAAAGATAACAAAAGCTTGACATACAACCACACCACAAACCATAGGATACGTAAATAGGCAGTCTAGTCTCCGAGTCACTTTTTACATCAATCACATAAGCCCAGGTGAGTTTTCATAGCCTCACTTTTAAATGCTTTATAAACCCTGTGAGGGGGATACATGCTTTAAACCGAATACAAGTCTTTTTCTTTGGTTGTTGCACGAGTAAACTATTTGCCACCACTACATAACTAAAATTCATGAATCTAATCGCTTGGGATATTTTACCCACGCGAACGCGAATATAGTTGATAGATCTATTGGAGTTTGACAACTCCCGTTGATACTACCTCTTACTGGAGGGTATCAATAAGTACTTCATTTGAACTCTCTGAAGGATTAACTTTGGCAAGTTATCCTTCCCGTCCCCTCATGGTTGGTCTGCAGACCCCATAATCCAGACTGTTAACGTGTGGTTCATGAGCTTAGTGCAACAAACCTAACACTTCATAATTGTGCATGCATCACAATTATCACAAACACTACATTTTCTTGGAAGAGTGTAACAACTAAACCCTGTGGAACTTGTATTCACTATCACTTAAACCTATGACTCTTACTCAACACCTAGTGTTGACTCTTTAAGCATGTATCCTAGGTAACAAAGCTCTGTGGAAATTATGGCATGGAGTGGCACGAGACTTGAAGGACTTTATGGTTATCATTCAAACTTCATAACACACTTAGATTTTGTCATACCCCCAAATTACCTGTTTTGCAGCGGAATGGAATACCCGGGGGTGACTGTCATATCATCACAGTTACAGTTACATTGAACGACCTAAAGTGTCATTTAAAAAAAAATACATCGTTTGATTCATAGAAATAATTCAGAGTTTACAAAGTGTATGTCCCAATGATTTGTAAAAGTTGTAGAAATAAGTTTGTTACAACCAAACGATGTTTTTAAGTGCATAAGTAAACAGGTGAGACGCATCGTCATCGCGACTCTATGGTAAGTCTTCATGTATGTCATGTTGTGAATGCCTTAATTACCTGAAAATACATTGCTAAAAATGGTCAACAAAAATGTTGGTGAGAATCATAGGTTTAAGTAAATGAAATGTTTTTACGGTAACCACAAGTATAAAAATGGATGACAAAATGTCACAATAAACAAAAATAGTACATTAGCCTTAGGCTCATGACCCCGAAGCTAGACTAAAATTAATGCCCCAAAAGGAGTGCTTTGCCAAACACTCTGAATGTATGAAATGAAATGCATCCGTTTGACTGTTGGTGATACCAACGCGGATGGAGGAGTCACCCTCAATAGATCTATCCACTCACCTTCGCTTGCTCACAATTAACGGTTCATGATAATAAAAGGGGACTTTAACATATACGGTAACTTAAGCAATGTACATAAATTTAATACTTTGGCCCGTATAAAAATGGTGCAATGTATTCTCCCCCGAGAATTTATAAATCAAATAATTAATTGAAAACGGGGCTATGAAAACTCACCTGGTATGATAGCAACAATGATAATAGTGAATGTGATGGAATGAGGCTCGGTATTTAACCACGACCTATGTATGCAAATACGTATGTTATCGATACCACTCGTAATTTTGAAAATAACGTTTATCGTCGAAAAATACATTTTTGGACGTCTCGTTAAGTTATAAACTACTTTTCATGTAATAACGTGGCAATGATACTCCACGATCGTCGTTTGGTGTTTTATCGGCAATTATAGTGATTTCGTCGTAAAATAACATTTTTCATAACTTTAAAAATATGACCAAATGGCCTCGTAAAACTAGTCGCGAAATAGTGTATATTAAGAGTTAGGAAAAATGCTTAGTAGTTTTAGGAAGCTTGTAACATTATCTTAAAGTCGTAACGCTGAAATTTTGTCCATACGGGTCTCGATCATAAAGAAAAAGAGCCGTGAAGTAAGGTGTTTCGGCTGTTTCAGCAGTTTTGGGCAGTTTTTGGGAAAGTTTGGAAGGCCATATGTTATTCGTTATTAATCCGTTTGAAAAACGGTTGAATGTTTTGAAAACTAGCTGGGTGAACTAACTTTTAGTCACAGATGTTAATTTTCCAAAAACGGGTCTATCATTGAGAAAAATGGTGTTGAACATGGTCACTCGGCGAGGTTGTCAACACTTAGAAAAATCTCTAGTGTTGTGCTGATGGAAAAGTGTAGGGTACGCCGACTTTTTGAACGCTTGTAAGATATTTAGTAGATTATGTTAGATATTAGTAGTTTTAGGGGATACCGGGCACCGAGTTTGCTAAAAATAAAATTTAACGGTACCAAATAAAATATAACGATGTTGCAAAAATTATGAAATCACATTCCTGATGAGAATTGGGTGTTAAAATAGTTGTCGTGTTGAGATATCGTGATTCGACGAAATTATTAGCGTATACCGGAAAATATAGCAACAGGTCTCAAAACATCGGGTAAAATAATAAAATAATTTTTATATTATTATAATGAGTATGAAAATATATTACGATCGTAGACGGGAGTATCTGTAGTACCCCACAAATTTCCCACTAACTCCCTATAGGAAAGAAATGCCTTACTAACTTAACTTAGGCCCTTATAAAGCCCAAACTAGGTTAGAAATGCCTATAGGAATTTCCCGAGCCAAATTTTTGCCTTATTATCTCTTTATGACATAACTAACCCTTAGACAAGCTCACGTATCCACAAATGCCAACCACTACTATGTTTACTCAATGTAAACATCCTGGTATGTCAAGTCAAGGTCATAAACATGTTTTCACTAAGTAAACTATCACTCTAGTACATTATACATGCTAAGAAACCCTAAATGCACCTATGTGTTTACAGTTAACTTTAAAACCCTAATTGCTTATACATACATGCTCTAAAGTGTTTAAAGCTTAGGAATGACTTGCATTAGTAACCCTAGGATATATTAGACCCCCTAGATCATAGTACAACTCTTTAGAACTTAGGTACAAGCCTTATAAGCACAAAACCCTAGTTAAGCCATAACTTCCCGGAATTAGGTCTAAACTTTCCCAAATCTTTACCATAAGCTACCATCACTTAGTACAAGCCTCCTAGGACTTAGTATTAGTCATTAGACACTCATAGGACACCAAAATAGGCACCAAACCCTAGGCAAAACCCTAAGTCCTTTCTAGGCAAAACTAGGTCAAAACAAACCCTAAAACCAAAACCTAGCTATCCTAGCACCTCACCACTAGTAACCAACCATCCTAGCACCTCCCTAGACCTATGTTAGCACCCTAGCACCACCTAAGCACCCTAGCTAGCAGCTGCGTAACCTTCTTCGTCCCTTAAACCGCCATAAACCCTAAACCGCCATAGCCACCAGCCTAGCAGCCCCCTAGCTAGGCTTAGCTCACCATAGTCACCACATAGGTCTCTGATGAGTGCTCAAACACTCATCATTTTTGGTCAAATCTGAGCTGCAAAACATTTAAAAACACTCAAAAATGCATCAAAAATACTGAAATTATCCCAAAATTGTGTTTTATATGTTTCAGATGCAAAATGAGTAAAAACAGATGAAAAACGAACAAAGTTTGCATAATTGGCAGTTTCAGTCCTCCCCAACTTTCAAAACTTGTCAAAATTAGTCCCTGTTCAAATTATTTCAAAGAAAAGTCAACAAAGGTCCTTGGGAGTTTAAAAGTTATCAAAATTAGTCCCTGGATGAAAGCTTTTAAGAGTTGGCAATTTTAGTCCTTCAACTTTGAAAAATTACACAAATGGTCCTTGGAAGGTTAAAATGATATAAGATTGCATTTATGGTACTTGGGATATTCTACATTGCAATTTTGGTCCTTATGGATATTTTGAAAAATTTCATAACAGGTCCCTGAGCTTTGCAGCAATTACAAAAATGGTCCTTGTGTTCACTAATAATACCAAACGGACCCCTTTGTTATTTTTAACCACAAAAACCCAAAACACAAACCCATGGCCCATTTCCCCTCACCAGGCCCAACCATTAACCAACCCAACACCCCCCGTTTATTAAACCCCTCGTTGACCCGGTCAAACCCATCCCTAACCTCCCTTTTCCCTCCCTAATTACCAGGGTACTTTGCCCCCCTCAACCTCACCTCCATAGCCTCCATTCCACTTTCTTGTTCCCCCAGTACATCCCCAACAATAAATATCTCACCTGCCAAACCAACCCACCCCATTTTGGCTTATATAAGTTTTGGCGCCAAAAGCCAATTGAATGGCTGAGATCAATTGTAACCAATCCAAAGGATGAAATTTGGTGGGAAAGACAGAGAAAGAAGCCAAGGTCTATAAAGTCAAGAAATAAAGAAGGAGAAAATGTTATGTAGTGAAAAGTAGTGTAGCTTAGTTTAAATTATGTCGACTTAGAGTAGTTTACATTTTCAGTTGTTGCTTTTGCTTTCTAAATTTAATTTCAGATAATTTAGTGTAATCTAAACCTGTTTTAATCATTAATTCCAAGCTTTCTTTTGTGAATTCAGAATTGGCAATTTTCAAGTAAAATTGACATCTTTGCTTGAATCTTGTTTAATGTTGTTAAACTTGTTCCTCTAAGTTCCTTTAAGCTTATTTGTGAGTTTTTAAAAGCTTTCAAAGCTTTTTAGCCAGTTTAGCTCATAATCTTGAAAATTACTAAAAATACGTAATAAATAGCAATAAAATAAAACAATTAGTGTTTATGATGAAGAAGGCAAGGAGCCTGTGGATTTTCGATTTTCCCTGGTTTAGAACTCCAAGGGGAGTATTAGGATAGTCATTGGTCCTTGGTACTTCATTTTTGCTTGGAATCATTCTGTAAGCCTTATTTCCAACTTTTGCAATTTTACTGTAGACCACCTTATTAAGTGCTTATTTATGTTTTAGTGTTTATTTGTTGCATGTTAGTGATATTATTTCTTAAGAATACTTGTTTACTTATTAGTTTTTATTGTTACCCATTTTCTCTTTTATATGCCATGTTAAGCACTTGAGTGATTCTCAGTGTTTTGTTGTTACTTTTGGTGTTTAAGTGTTCACATCAGCTTATTATAGCATAATATGTCGTTATATATCAGTCCCATGGTCTTAATTAGTCTCTTGCTTTATAAATCTCATTTTTATATTTTTAAGGGGGTGTTTGGATCTTATGTTTTACCTGTGTTCTAGCGAGTGTCAGTTGATGTTTATTGTTGAAATAGGTTACAATAGGTTGTGATAGCTCAGTTAAATCATAAAATCAAGTGCTTGTTCTGTGGAAAGTCAAAATCTCACTTAAATCCCCATAACAATTCACTGTTAAGGATTTTGGGGTCTTGATCACTCAAATTAGTTCATAAGTATTTGCAATAGCTTAATTTCATATCCTTTTAGCTTAAAACTTCATTTTCAGTCATTTGAGAGCAACCAAAGTTCATTTTAGTCAACTTTTCAAGAAAATCTCAAAAGTCAAAATTTCTAGTAATAAATTTTTGAATAAACTTGTTGATTTCCTGTAGGGTTCAATATTAGGTTTCTTGCTTAGTGCTCTTAGGATAATGTAGTTTTCCTGTTTGTGTTCATCATAGTATTTTTTTGTTATTTTTATCTCTTTAGTTTTAGTGCTTAATTTATTGCTTCTTGTTGCCTGATTTTTATTAAGTTGCTCTGTGCACAGCTTTATAGCCACTTTCATTAGCTTGTAGCTTGTTCAAAATTGCATATTAGCTTAGAAGCCCTTCTGGCCAGTTGCTTATACATGTGCTTTGTTTCCTTTTTATTGCTTATTTAGACTACTTATTTGGCTTATCAATGTTGTCCCATCTTAGTTGATACACTGAGTAGTCAGTGTATGTAGCCAAGATCATAATCTCACCCAGAGCTTGTTTAAGGACCTTAGTTGGTGAGATTTGGACTTTTGGAAAGCCCATCCACCCAACTCTCTAGATCCAGTCTCTTTTTGGCTTCTAGCTTATTGGATAAGCTTGAACACAAGCCTACAAATAGTTGCAAGCTTGTTTGGGTTTGAGAGAACTGGATTTGCTTACTTGAGCTTCCCAGCTTATTTATTGAGCTTTTCTCATTGTTCCAGCTTAATTCATGTATAAGTAGCTTAGTTGTATCTTATTTTGCCTTTGTTTCAGAGTTGTTAGCTTGTTATAAGCTTTTACATACTTAAAAATCCATTTTGAGCTTAATAGCTCCACTGTGTGAAAAATAAGCTCACACAGAGCTTATTTGACACTTGTAAAAAGTTTTCCTTTATAAAAGTTTGTTATTTAATAGTGCTTAATGTTTTTGTAAAGTTAAAACTCAAAAAGAAAAATAAAAAAATAAATCTGCCAGTTGTGGGATTCGACCCTGTGACCTCTTGCTTACATTGGACAAAACCACACCAGACCCAAGCACCATCTCCCCTAGGTGTGAGTTAGTGTTTTTATTTTCCTTAGTTATTTTTATAGTACATCTCCATTTTAGCCTATTTTGCTTATTAGCTTATTTGTACTGCTTATTAATAATATTTTTAGCACTTTTGTATTTTTCTTAGCTTAATAATAGTATAGAGTAATTTTAGAAAACGTTTTGTAATTATTAAAAATAGTTTAGTATTTATAATAATTAATTCTAGTTTATTTAGTAATTAATTAATAATAATTAATTAATTAGTCTAATAAATATTTTTCTTTTTCTAATAATTTTCTTTTATCATTAGGTTTGTAAAAAAGTAATTTTCACATCCGTAGCCCTTTTATTTCTTAAAACTCGTGTTTTATTTTGTACGTTAACGTAATTTTAAATTAAACGTACATGTCTTTAATCTTTAAACGTTTCTAGGTGATTTGGTTTCACGTTTTCATTAATATATTTTATTTAAGTCATTTTCTTTCTTATTCCTTAGTTTAGTCACTCATACCCTTTTCCTGTTCAAAATCACCCGATCACAAATCCGTTTTGTATACCATTCACACCTCGTCGGACATAACGACCCGGGAAAACACTATATTCCTTGGTGAATTGGCCTAAGCTGTTTGACTTTATTTGACTAATATCCTTGGTCAATATTGTCTGACTGTTCAGAGCCAGTCAGTCTCCTTAGCCATCATGTAGCCTTGCTTAGTCACCTTCCCCTCCTCACCACCTCCTTCTTCGTTTTCTTGCTCGCTACACAAACGGACCCTATAAATACCCCCCGATCCCATACCATTCTTCTTCACCCCTTTCCTCTCTACTCTACCTACACATTTCTATAACCTAAGACCCTTAGAACCTTTATAAGTCGAGTGGTGAAGCCTTGTCCCCATCGAGTTAAGAATTTTGGCCGAGAAACCCTAGAAATCTCGTTAAGGTACCCACGACCTAGGTAAGCCTTACCCTTGCATATCTTAGCTATAGAACTGACCTAGAACCCTTAGGAGATACCTTAGATACCTTAGAACCCTTAGCTAGAACCTAGAACCCATCGTTAGCTTACTTTCCATTTCGAAACCCTAGTTTAGTCGAATTGCATATTTATGTGATTATGTGCATATACTTGAGCTATAATCTGAATTTCATGACTTATTTGAGTAAATATAAGTTAAACATAAGCTTAGAAACATAGTTGTTTTATAAAAATAGGGTTTATTCGAATTTAGGACTAGTTTTGTAAAGGTTTACATGCATAGGGGTATATATCATAAATTCTTGAAACTATAAAGTCTAGGGACTGTTTTTCAAATTCCTTAGAAGTTATAAGTGCAAGGACCCCTTATACAAAGTCTTGAAACATTAGGATAGAAAGTAAAACAAGTTATATAACTAAAAGGACTAGTTTTGCAAATATAGTTAACTTGAGGGTAAAATAGGTAAATATTAAAAGTTAGTATATACTAGGGACTATTTTTGTCATTTCTTTAAAATAGTTAAGTTTAGGGTCTATTTGTGCTATAGTTAGATAGTTATATACTTAGATATTATAAGTATATAAGTTTAGGGTAGAAAGAGTAAATATAGAAACTTAAAGGGTATAAACGGACTATTTTCATATAAGAGTCAAAACCTATTTTCTAGTTAGAATATGACACAATACTAGGGAGCTTCATGCGAGGAGTACTATGTGGATATTTCGTTTTGACGAGTTTGCNTATGCAAATAAAATAAAATAACAAGAAAATTAAAGTGGTTGTGAAACTTATATGGGAGAAATATGTGTTTACTTAGATTTCCTTACTTCCTAGCTATCTTTTATATGTTAGTTGGTTTGTTGTAATTACGTGGATGACGGGTTGTATTCCTTTAAACCATTCGTAGGGCCGTGTACGATCTTCCCTAACTCTATAAGCTCCTACTTCACTCCTATGTCGAGCCGACTAAAAGCTCCTAACATGGGATCATTTGAATTCGCTCATGCATTAAATACAACCAAATAATCGTAGTACACATCCGATTCATGTTTCTTATGACGTTCAAGCAAGTTACCGTATAGGAGGTTAGCCAGTTTTCTTAAGCCTAACATCGACTTCACCCACACACAATAATCACAAGCAAACCAACAACATATAATCAATAGCTAGGTTTCATTAGATCTAAGCAAACACAATAAAGACCTAGCCTAGCATATTAATTGAAAGACAAGCATAAGATATAATCACACAATACATAGACATATTGAATGATTTGGAAGAGACTTATCTTCAATTAAGCATCCAAAGTTCAAGGGTGGAAAACCCTTGAAATTGCAGTAGAAAAACGAGCTAGGGTTTTGTTCCCAAAAGTTGCACACAATGAATGAAAATTAGAAAACTATATATAGATTTTACATTGTGACGGCGTCAGCTTATAGGGTTTGACGCCGTCATCTTGCCGCCAAAACACTATTCGGATTGCTCAGATCCACTTCTGACGTCGTCCCCTTGTAATTTTCTCTGGGCCGTCTCCCTTTATGACAAAACGTGACGACCTACATCTTTCAACACGTGACGCCGTCTCCTTCTAATCTTCTCTGGGGCGTCTAGTGTAAAAATCATCCTTCATGTTGTCAAAGCGTGACGCCGTCACACGATAGAACGTGACGCCGTCAGGTACTGTTTTCAGCATAATTTGAGACTTTGTCATTTTCTTCACTTTTACGCTCCAAAAACGTCCAAAATGCTTCCTTTTCCAGAATTCCTCTTCAAAGTACCTAAAATGACAAAAGGAATGATTTAAGGCAATATTTGATCAAATAATTACGGATTAGGGCTTAAATGACCCCCTAAAAGCGTAACACTTTTCGCCTCATCAATGACCCGGATTGTCAGTGCGGTTTCATGAGCTTAGTGCAATAATAGTTCCTAAAACCATTTTCCTCGGGTTTAAGCTGAACCCTGTGGAACTTGTATTCAACCCTTTTCCCACACCCTAAACCTATGACTCTCACTCAACCTAGTGTTGACTTTTAAGCATGTATCCTAGGTATATGAGCACTTTATGAACCCTGGCACGGTGTGACACTGGACATTAGGACGTCTAAAATAGTTATCATTCGTCAGTTTTTCTGTAACCTGAAGTATTTTGGGACCTCACTTTTGGTAAAAGTATAACTTTTACTATAAAAACTCTGATAAATAGATGAATGATAACACCTTTTACAAAAACGTCTCTTTTCGAGTCGTTTTCTATTATCTTGTCTTTGCCTCCATGAAGTAATACCCCAACTCTAAAACCGCTGCGATTCATGAAACTGGGGGTGTTACAAATTGGTCTCAGAGCCCTGGTTATAGAGAACAAAAGGTTTTCCTAAAACTATAACCAATTTTTCAAAAAGTCCTCCGTGCCAGAAGACACTCCGATTTGCCTCTAGGTTAGACTTCCCAATTTGCCTTTAGGTTGAACTCTCTAACTTGCCTTTAGGTTAGAATCCCCGACTTGCCTTTAGATTAGAATCACTATTGCATTCTCTAACTTGCCTCTAGGATTAGATACACTATTGTCCTCCCCATAATGCCTTTAAGATAGTTATATAGGTTAGGATTAGACTAAGGCATTTACTCGGAAATGACAGTTAGATATGTCATCCTTTAATAATCCCATCATAGTATTAGATACTGATGATGAGGATAACTCATCGGATAGTTATGAGTATGCTCCGGCTACTCCTAGTCACTCCTCTGTTGGCTCAAATTCTCCGGAAGAATTAGCCCAGAATATCTTAGTTAACTTAGGATTAGAACTTTCCCCGAATGATCCCTATATGCAAGCATATAATGAGTATATGCAAGCATAAGTTGGTAACATTCCTATAGTACCTACCATAACCCCTACACCCTTTATACCCCACTATAGTACCCAAGATTACCATGTCCCCGATATAGCTTCCCCTCCTCGTAAGAAATTACGTATTAGACCACCTTCACCTTCCCCTAGGTTTGAAATAGGAAATAGTTTGTATAAAACTCCTTTAGAAAGACATGAGGAACAAATAGAAGATATACTTAGTCATTTAGATAAGTTATCACTAGGGCGTATAGAAGAAGTAGAAAATAGGATAAGTGATTTAGGAAAAGGTAGGATAATAATCCAAAAAGATTATTCTAGGCGAAAGAAAGAATTAGAGAAAACCCGTGATCAAATCTTTAGGTTACAAACGAAATATGAAGGACACTCCGATGAAGTAGTTACTGCACATGTTAGGCTTTCCACTATAGAAATGATCATAGAAGATCTTAGGAATAGTCATAAGTCTGATATAAGAGACTTACTAGGAGCAATACCAGAACATAAAAATAACAAAGGAGCAAAATAGTAAGGTTATAGGTAATTTAAGTAGTTTACTAGGTAGTATATGCGTAGATTACCCTGTAAGATATAGGAAAAGTTAGTATAAGAAATATAGTTTGCCAATATATATCCCATACCCCATGCCCTATAATTAGGAATCTTAGGACTAGAATCCCTTAGGATAATCCCACTATGCCTTTAGATGAGGGGAAATGAATTTTGGTGGAACATAGTAGTTCTTATTAGGAAATTGCCCTTTTAGTTTTAGGATTCCCTATACTCACTAACCCCGGTATCAGATAATGTTCTAAGAAATTGGAACATAAACCACGACACTATTCTTATTCCGTTCTATCTATAGAATGGCACGAACTAGAACTACTATTCTCGCTACTCCCACTATACCTGCCATGACTCAGGAAGACATCCAGCGACTAGTGAATGACAGTGTAGCTGCAGCACTAGGAGCTAGGGATGCCAACATGGCTAGAAACCCCAAAATTCCTGTAGTGAAGAAGAGTAACTACAAGGAGTTTATGAGCTGTCAACCCTTTAATTTTAAGGGAACATTAAGGGCCATAGGATTAATCCACTGGTTTGAGAGATGCGAATCCGTATTTGCCCGTAGTAACTGTACTGAGGATTGTAAGGTTAAGTTTGCTACCGGTACACTTACCGAGGAAGCGTTATCCTGGTGGAACTCGTATGCACAACCAATAGGTATTGAGGAGGCATACAAGCTCCCTTGGAACGACTTCAAGCAACTAATGATTAAGAAATACTATCCTCGGACAGAGGTTAAGAAAATGGAAGATGAGTTATATAACTTATCAGTAAAGGGGAACAATGTAAAGACTTATATTAGGAGATTTCAGGAATTGGCAACTTTGTGTCCAACAATGGTGCCAACTACTGAAAAGACAATAAAAGTCTTCATCGAAGGTTTGCCCCGGAGTATCGAAGGGAACGTTACTGCCTCTAAACCTCAAACGTTAGAGGAAACCATTAATATCACTTTGACGCTAATGGATCAAGTAATGAAGCACAACTCTGTGCCAGTGCCCAACGATAGTAAATGGAAGTTCCATGATGGGAGAGCTTTCGGTAATACCCGTAATCTAAGTAGTAGTCATCGTATCAACCCTTATCCTCAACCAAACCCAAGGCAAGGAGCTACTAGAGCATATGCCGCCACTCCAACTGAGGGAAGTGGTTATGCTGGGAGAGCCCCTCTGTGTAGGAAATGTGCTATGCATCACACAAGGTCTTGTTTCATTAAGTGTACGATATGCAAAAAGGTGGGCCATCAGCCAAGGGATTGCAAGGATAAAGGACCAATCACTGGGGGTAATCCACCACCAGTATTGGTTACTTGTTATACTTGCGGAAAGAATGGACATTATGCAAGTAAGTGTCCAAATAAAAATACTGATGGTGCCTAGGGTAGAGCTTACATGTTGAGGGATAGGAATGATCCTCAAGATCCAAGCGTGGTTACGGGTAAGTTTCTTTTAAATAATCATTTAGTTACAGTACTTTTTGATTCTGGAGCCGATAGGAGTTTCGTATCTATGCCTTTTGCCTCTAGACTTAGGATTAAGCCCGTAGCTTTAGATACTTACTATGAGATAGAAATGGCCGATGGAAACCTAGTTAGTATTGACACCATCCTTAAGGGTTGTACCCTAACCTTACTTAACCACCCGTTTGAAATCGACCTTATACCCATGAGACTCGGTAGTTTTGACGTTGTTGTGGGAATGTATTGGTTGTCCAGGAATCAAGCCAAGATTCTTTGTGATGAGAAAATCATTCATGTACCTATCAACGATAAAACTTTAATTATCTGAGGAGATCGAAGTAAGACTCATCTTAACTTCATCTCGTGTATCAAAACGGAATGATACATCTCACGAGGTTGTCAAGTCTTTGTTATTCAAGTTACAGAGACAAAGCCAGATGAAGAACGACTGGATGAGATCCCTGTAGTCAGGGAATACCCAGAGGTTTTTCCTAAGGATTTACCTGGCTTACCACCTGTTCGACAAATAGAGTTTCAAATAGATTTAATTCCCGGAGCGGCACCTATAGCCTAAGCACCCTATAAGTTAGCCCCTTCAGAGATGAAGGAACTCTCTGAACAACTACAGGAATTAACCGATCAAGGTTTTATTCGCCCAAGTACATCACCTTTGGGAGCTCCGGTATTGTTTGTTAAGAAAAATGATGGATCATTTATGATGTGTATCGACTATCGTGGATTAAACAAACTTACTATTAAAAATCGATACCCATTACCAAGGATAGATAATCTATTTGATCAACTTCAGGGATCTAGTATATATTCAAAGATCGACTTACGATCAGGTTATCATCAACTGAGAGTAAGGGAAGAGGATATCCCTAAGACTGCTTTCAGAACAAGGTATGGACACTATGAATTTTAAGTGATGCCATTTGGTTTAACAAACGCACCAGCGGTTTTCATGGATCTCATGAACCGGGTGTGTAAACCATACTTGGATAAATTTGTTATAGTGTTCATAGATGATATCCTTATCTATTATCGTAACGAGGAAGAGCACGCTAAACACTTGAGAATAATCCTAGAGCTACTTAAGATGGAGAAACTTTATGCAAAGTTCTCCAAGTGTGAATTCTGGATAAGTGTTGTGCAATTTCTCGGACACTTGATAGATAAACAAGGACTTCGTGTCGATCCTATGAAAATCAAGGCCGTTATAGATTGGCCATGTCCCACAAATCCTACAGAGATAAGACAATTTTTAGGATTAGCAGGCTACTATCGAAGGTTTATTGAGGGATTTTCAAAAATAGCAAAACTTTTGACTGAGCTAACCCAAAAAAACAGGAAGTTTGACTGGGGAAAAGATCAAGAGATAGCTTTCCAACTTTTGAAGAGAAAGTTGTGTGAAGCTCCGATCTTAGCATTACCAGAGGGAAACGATGATTTTGTCGTTTACTGTGATGCTTCACATAGAGGTCTTGGAGCTGTGTTGATGCAAAAAGGTAAGGTAATCGCTTATGCATCACGACAACTCAAGACAAATGAGGAAAATTATACTACCCATGATCTAGAATTAGGAGCAGTAGTGTTTGCTCTAAGAATATGGAGACATTATCTGTATGGCACTAAGTGTACGGTTTTCACCGATCACAAAAGCCTACAGCATATTCTTAATCAAAAGGAGCTAAACATGAGACAAAGACGTTGGGTAGAACTGTTAGCTGATTATGATTGTGAGATTCGTTACCATCCTGGCAAAGCTAACGTAGTAGCAGATGCTTTGAGCCGAAAGGAACGAATCAAACCACTTAGAGTTAGGTCATTAGTAATGACTCTTCAATCAAATTTACCTTCTCAAATACTCAAAGCCCAAAATGAAGCCCTAGAAAAGGGAAATCATAAACTTGAAAATTTACGTGGGATAGATAAAGCTTTTGAGATACTTTCAGATGGAACTCGTTGTATTAAGGGACGGAGATGGTTACCATATCATGGTAACTTAAGGAATTTAATAATGCACGAGTCCCATAAAACCAAGTACTCCATCCATCCAGGTTCTGACAAGATGTATCAGGATCTTAAGAAACACTATTGGTGGCCCGACATGAAGGCATCTATTGCTAGGTATGTGGCCAAGTGTTTAACATGTTCTAAGGTAAAGGCTGAGTGTCAAAAGCCATCTGGCTTGTTGGTACAGCCTGAGATTCCCATTTGGAAGTGGGAAAGAATTTTGATGGATTTTATCACAAAACTACCTAGAACATCTAATGGGCATGATACTATAGTTGATCGCCTTACGAAGTCAGCTCATTTCATTCCTATACGAGAAATGGATGATATGGAAACCCTTGCTAGGTTGTACCTCAAGGAAATAGTATCCTGACATGGAGTGCCAATATCAATCATATTGGATCGTGACTCTCGTTTCACATCTAGATTTTGGCAATCCATGCAACGTGCCTTAGGTACTCAGATAGACATGAGTACGGCATATCATCCTCAAACCGATGGTCAAAGTGAGAGAACTATCCAAACTCTTGAGGATATGCTTCGAGCATGTGTAATAGATTTTGGAAAAGGATGGGAGAAACACTTACCATTGGTAGAATTCTCGTATAACAATAGTTATCACGCTAGTATTAAGGTAGCACCGTATGAGGCACTTTATGGGAGAAAGTGCAGATCTCCGGTCTGCTGGGCCGAAGTTATAGAAGTACAACTTACGGGTCCAGAAATAATTCATGAGACAAATGAGAAAATAGTTCAAATACGGAAACGATTACAGGCCGCTAGGGATCGGCAAAAGAGTTATGCCGATAATAGACGTAAGCCTTTAGAATTCCAAGTCGGAGAAAGGGTTATGTTGAAAGTTTCACCTAGGAAAGGTGTCTTTCGTCTCGGAAAGCAGGGAAAGCTTAGTCCGAGATACATTGGACCATTTAAGATCATTGAGAGAATCGGTCCAGTGGCATACCGACTTGAGTTACCGAATGAACTAGGTAATATACATGATACATTTCATGTCTCAAACCTTAAGAAGTGTCTATCGGATGAATCACTCATCATTCCTATGAATGAGCATAAGTTAGATGAAAAGCTCAATTTCATAGAGGAAGTAGTTGAAATCATGGACCGAGAGGTCAAAAATATAAAAACATCACCGGATTCCTATCGTCAAGGTATGTTGGGACTCTAGGATAGGACTAGAGTATACTTGGGAACGAGAAGATCAAATCCATGATAAATATCCCCATCTATTCTCACCTACACCCACTAACGCTAGTTAAATCTCGGGACGAGATTTTCTTTTAGGATGGGAGACTATAGTACACCACAAATTTCCCACTAACTCCCTATAAGATAGAAATGCCTTACTAACTTAACTTAGGCCCTTATAAAGCCTAAACTAGGTTAGAAATGCCTATAGGAATTTCCCGAGACAAATTTTTGCCTTATTATCTCTTTATGACATAACTAACCCTTAGACAAGCTCACATATCCACAAATGCCAACCACTACTATGTTTACTCAATGTAAACATTCTGGTATGTCAAGTCAAGGGCATAAACATATTTTCACTATGTAAACTATCACTATTACACTATACATGCTAAGAAACCCTAAATGTACCTATGTGTTTACAGTTAACTTTAAAACCCTAATTGCTTATCCATACATGCTCTAAAGTGTTTAAAGCTTAGGAATGACTTGCATTAGTAAACCCTAGGATATATTAGACCCCCTAGATCATAGTACAACTCTCTAGAACTTAGGTACAAGCCTTATAAGCACAAAACCCTAGTTAAGCCATAACTTCCTGGAATTAGGTCTAAACTTTCCCAAATCTTTACCATAAGCTACCATCACTTAGTATAATCCTCCTAGGACTTAGTATTAGTCATTAGACACTCATAGGACACGAAAATAGGCACCAAACCCTAGGCAAAACCCTAAGTCCTTTCTAGGCAAAACTAGGCCAAAACAAACCCTAAAACCAAAACCTAGCTATCCTAGCACCTCACCACTATTAACCAACCATCCTAGCACCTCCCTAGACGTAAGTTAACACCCTAGCACCACCTAAGCACCCTAGCTAGCAGCTGCTTCACCTTCTTCCTCCCCTAAACCGCCATAGCCACCTGCCTAGCAGCCCCCTAGCTAGGTGTAGCTCACCATAGTCACCACATAGGTCTCCTTAGTCATCATGTAGCCTTGCTTAGTCACCTTCCCCCTCCTCGCCACCTCCTTCTTCATTTTCTTGCTCGCTACACAAATGGACCCTATAAATACCCCCGATCCCATACCATTCTTCTTTACCCCTTTCCTCTCTTCTCTACCTACGCATTTATGTATCCTAAGACCCTTAGAACCTATAGAAGTCGAGTGGTGAAGCCTTGTCCCCATTGAGTTAAGAATTTTGGCCGAGAAACCCTAGAAATCTCGTTAAGGTACCCACTGTAACACCCCGAAAATTTTTGGAACACAGCGGAAGACTTATTCGGGGTAATTACGTATTGACCACAGTCAAACTTATAGTAAGTAATGCAAAAGATAGAATTTATATCATTCGGGGAGAACTCAATATTCCGAGTTACAACACATTTTAACCATATGGTAAAATGCTTCAAAAGTAGTAATAAGTTTGAAAAGAATGATAAATGATAAAGAGAGGTCCCGTGCCCTATTGCCAGCTCCGTGCCATCATGCCGCTAATTTCCTGAGGTAAACATGCTAAAAAGTCAACACAAAGGTTGAGTGAATCTATAGTAGTTTTAATAGTAATTTGAAAACAATTTAACAGTTTTTAAATCAGTGAGCTCATGGGTTAGCTCGATAGTAAGTATGTATAAAAATTAATCTACACATACAATGTTGCTCCTAAGGTTCATGAAACACAAGCCTTAACAGTCATGTCGCAATCACCTACACCACGAAGGATGTAGATGACAAAGGGCCCTAAGGGAAATTACGCTAGTTTTTTCAAAAGTACGAATATAGCTCACCTCCTAACAACAAATCGGAATTGCCTTAGGTGGGTTGTCGGTCCCAATAGATCTATTAACTATATTACGTGCTCACTCGCAAGTGATTAAGATTCGTGAAAGAGGGACTTTTAGCGTAGGGTCAACTTAGGCAACATCAGGTATTCAGGTAAATAACAACATACTAAAAATACTTGTGTTCGGTTTATCACATGTATCTCCCCACGGGGTTTAGTAAAACAGTTTAAAAAAAGTGGGACTATAAACTCACCTCGGTAAAGTAGTTTCCAGTTAATGTTCAAATGAAATTGAACGGGTAGTTATGAAATAGCAATGAATAGCAGTGAATATCCTCCGGTTAAACGGTTTCGATGCGTGAATGATAAATGTGGAATCTTCAGATGTAGTAACGTCGGGTTATTCGTTTGTAAAATGTCTTAAGTTCAAAATGACTTAACATAATATGTCGTATAACGTTATCGAGTTTATATAAGTAAAAATATTTAATTTAAATATTTTTAATTAATAAATTATAAGTTTATATTAATATATTTTTGTAAAAGAAATATATAAAGTGAAATAATTTAATAATTAAATGTTATTATGTTTATGACAAATGAAACCTTTAAGTATGTCGAGAGTTACATTTTTAACCCTTACGTCTAAAATAATTACATTTTTAGTCCAAATTAGTACTTTTACACTTTTACACTTATCTTTCTCAAAATGGCAGTTTATACCCTTGGTTTTTATCAAAAGTTTACTGTTTCGCTTTAAATCTGAAAGTTTCAAGGTTTTGACACTTTTAGTCCCTTAAAGATATATTTCACAAAAATAGTCCAAAGTTATATTTTGAAAAAGTTAACTTTTGTTTCATAAAAGTTATGCTTATTATTCTTATAAAACTTTATAAAATTCAGTTTTTAAATTTTTCCTAGTCGAACTATTATTTTCAAATTTCAAGTTTTTAAAACAAAATTTCTTGGGCTCGTTAGCCCAGCTCGGCCCAAACCATTTCTTTTTAAAGTTTTCAAGGTTTTCGACTAGTTGTTAACCACGCTTAGGATTAGACCAATTTTAATGACGCGTTTAATATTATACATCTTGCATGTTGGTCCATTTGATTAAGCTTGGTGTAAAGAAGTAGGTTATCGAAAAATTTATATGTATCGCACGTGAAAATACTAATTTACGAGGCCGTTTCTAGAGGGTCTAGGATGATTTTAACTTGTTTTTAAACTCATGTTTTTGTGTGTTTTACTTGATTTTAAATGATGATATGATGCATGCTATGCAAGGAAGCGAACAAAGAAACAAAGAATATAAAATAGGTCGAGTTAACTTACAACACCCAAAGGTGGTGAAGAATGTCGAGTGTACGAGAGAAAAGGGAGACGAGGGACGAGCTAAACTCTTCCAAACAATGACCCATGATCTAAATGTTTAACCAGAAATTCTTTAGTGACCCCAAAATATCCTTGTAAGTATTTCTTGCTTCTCGACAGTGAGTAATGGAAGAAAATAAAAGTGTTTGTGATTTGTGAGGTTTGTGGTTGAGTGTGATGAGAGTGGGATTGAATAGTGAGGGTATTTATAGGAGTGTTTTAGTGAGTTTACATGCTAAACATTTGTTTATCATGTGAAGAGTGTTTTGCGTGTTATGATGGGTCATTCGTTCAAGGACAAGTGTGTCTAAAGGGTTTGTGTTTGGTTTTGTCGAGCAAGGGTAGGATTCAAAGAGCTATGATGAGTTTTTGGATTTTTTTATGCTTAGGTTTAGTGAGTTGGTGAAACATGGTATGTACGAATCTAATAAACAAAGGGAGGGAAGAAGACATGTGAGCCTTTGTTGGATACAAGGAAACACAAAGTCCCTTGATTAATGAACTTTTAGAAAAAATTTAGAAACAAATAATTGTTTAAGGGTAGGTTAGGGAAGTTTGGGGTGGCTTGATGTTTGGTCTTGGTATGGTTCACACGCAGAAGGGGGAGAAGAAGGAAAAGGTTGTGTGTTGTCGAGAGTATAGCTAACAAATCTGTTGGTGTCGAGTTGACTAGGAGGGAAAAGGAAAGAAAGAAAAAAAAGAAAGTGTCTCGACTGGAGTTGTGGCTTGGTCTCATGCATTTTTGGTGGCTACTGCTAGTCGAGGAAGGGTCAAGAAGAGAAGGAAGCAAGATATCGAGATTTGGTGGAGTTGATGTCGGGTTCGAATCGGCTTAGCAACAAACTAAGAAATGAAAACATATTTCAAATTCACAACTCGAAGAACTTGATTTTTGATGGGCTAGGGGTTGTGATCTAGTAACGAAAAAGAAAAGAACATTTGTTGGGCTCGTAGCTTCAGCCCATTGACAAAACAAGAAAAGAAAATACTTGGTGGGCTTGTGAGGGTTGGCCCAGTCCAAAGAAAGAAAAGAAATATAGTAGGCTTATGGTTTCAATTTGGCCCGGTAGAAAAGAAATCAAAGGAAATTAGGTTGGGCTTAAAACAAGTCGATGGCCCAAGTAAAATTCATGCGAAAACGGACTCGCGTTTCAGGAAATATTATATCGATGTTGGTTCAAGAAAGAACACGGAATTTATTGGTTATGCCGGTATATATACATGTAATTCATGTATATATTATAATAGGATTTGATACAGTTTTTTATATATTTATATATATATATATATATATATATATATATATATATATATATATATTATAATAATATATATATATATACTATAATATATATCTCACGTGGTATCAATTACGGTTACTGGTTCACAAATGGGAGTTATTTCCAGTTACATTCAAGTTATTCGGTTTTCAAGTAGTGATTTAGCGTATAACGCAATAATGGTTTCATGAAAATTTTAAATTAAGGCCCCGCAAAATTGGCTTAGTTATAATAAAGATTAAGTATTAGTCCAACGGATTAGAATTAATAAATGGACTTGGGATTTTACGACGGTTATTACAGTTACCTACCAGTTAAACAGAATCCTCCCAGAATTCCAGTTCCAGAGTAATTAGGGGAAAGTTTGATATCAGATTGGGTTTTCAAAAATTTTGGGGTTGGTTAGTTTATGGGATAACTAGCTCGTATCATTCCCGCCTATTCAGCAACAATATCGTTTCACTTGTCGAAGTGCTCACGGCCTCACTTTTTGTGGTCCGTCTACAACTTGCCATGACCACAAAGCGCGCTGTTACGAAGTTGTCTAGCTGAACAGAACTCCGTGCGGGGTGATTTAAAAGGCCAGTCAACATGATCAATAGAATGCAAGGGTTTAGGCCATATCAGTCCATGCTGGAAATAGATTTATCATGGTACAGGTGAAAATTACAAATTTTCGCAATCAACTTAGCTTAGGGAAGAAATTCCATATTGAATGAAGGTTCTTATTATGTTCGAATGCAAACATAATATCCAATTTCTAGTAAAATCCGTGGGGTAACCTACCCGTTAAACAAAGGATTTTGCTAACTACAGATTATTAACAATAAGGGTTTCGGAGGAGAATTTTAGGAATGTAGAGAGAGAGTTGCTGAACTTCAGCTTTTGTAGACGATGAATCAATTTTGAGGGTATCAAGGTTTATAACTAACCATTCCCAACATAACATGATTTCTCCTGAATTAGACATAGGTGATCAGGCTATGAATAATTGAGGAACAATGATGTGACGTTCGGTTTAGTTGTTACAACTTTCGATGTTTAAATGGATTCAACATATGTCTTAGAGTTGATTAAATGAAAGTAAGGTACAACCTTGGATTTGTTTAGGGAATACTAGCCTTTCCGTCAGCTAGTTCGATTCCTTAGGATTTTTTTAGGTTTGATTGAGTTTCAAGGATAGGCGTAACTGTTTGGCACAAGTCGGATTGGTCTTGCCTTATAGTAGATGAGAGTTCAGGGTCTCTTTTTCGGATGTGACCTCTTATCATCCTCTGGGTGAAAATGATGTCACGTCCGAGAATGCTTTAAGTTTTCCCAAAACTTCGAAAAGGCATGTCGCTCCTTGAGGAATTGATTAATTAATTCACACGTTCCACTAGTGTGAGAATCTGATCTTATAGGATGATTGGGAAATGTTGTACTATGAGAAGTGGTGTTAAGGTATGACATGTTGCGGTAGTCGATCTTAAATATGTCGGTTAGTATGGGTAGCATTGGTCTCCGAGATCTGATCCTAGGGTTTGTTCCGAGGTTTGTGCGTTTTCCGATTAAAGGTATTGGTATAAGTTTTCTCCGAAATCTTCATTTGAGTAACCATTTATATGAATTTGACCGAATCAATGAGTTTAAATGACACGTTTTCTTTGTTGGAGATTAATGGGTCGTTAGATTAGTGCAACTCTGAAAATGCAAGGTATAGTAGAACGAATTTTTAAAATACGGTGTAAATAAGGCAATTTCACAGGAATCAATGTTTGAACGAAAGTTTGATAAGGTTTGACTAAAATAGACATATGATTTAGTATTGTGGGTTTTTAGCATAGTGCGAATAAAATATATTTTTTTTACAAAAATTAACACATAGTCACTCTTTAATATGTACAAGTTTCGATATAGTTTGACCAAATTTTATTTATTTTTTATTTTTTATTTTTTTTTTACAAAATAAATGTTTTGGAAAAACTATTTTTGTAGTAGATATAAACGCGTTTTTAAGGAAGATTCTTGAAAATAAGATCATCAAAGATGAAGGTATAGTTGGGTATGGTATTTATATAAGGTTTTAAAGGTTTAAGGACGGAGTCTAGTTTTCGATGCTTGGTAGGGTTTGGCTGCTAAACATCAGGTGAATCTTATAGTTGTGGTACTTAATTTGCTCAGGTAATATCAGGATGTATCAAGGCTTATAGGGTCGTGCTAGTGGTTTGGAATGAATGAGTGAATCAGATGAGGTGTTTTCCTTGGTTATAAGTGAAAGTTGTTTATCACTAGAGGAATCTAATCGTAGGGAACGAGTGGGTAATCTGTTTAGAGGTGGAAACGGTGTTAAGGCTTGATGGATTATGGTCTTCTGACAGAGATGTGTGATTCTCTTCTAAGGTTTAGTCTATTTCCGAAAGAAAGTAGTGGTTATCTTGTTTATAAAACAATTCTTATAGAAGTAAATGGTCCACGAAACGATTTATAAAATATTTTTATAAATTGATTTGTAAAACGGTTTAAAGAAAAACAATTTGTTATTTGCAAAATGGTAGCAAAATTGTAGGGAAGTTTATGATATACTTACAAGACATCGATTTTTATAAATTAGCTTGTGAAATGATTTGTAAAACAATTTATATGACGTTTGGAAGAAGAGCGATTTATTGTTTATAAAAGAATTGTAAAGTAAAATTTTGAATTTTTTTAAAAATAGTTAAGTTTTAAGGGGTCTATTGTGCTATAGTTAGATAGTTATAATACTTAGATATTATAAGTATATAAGTTTAGGGGTAGAAAGGAATATAGAAACTTAAAGGGTATAAACGGGACTATTTTTCATATAAGAGTCAAAACGCTATTTTCTAGTTAGAAATATGACACAATACAGGAGCCTTCCATGCGAGGAGTACTATGTGGATATTTCGTTTTGACGAGTTTGCCTGGTTGTACGATTTATAAGTGCCGCTGGCTCCTTCCAAACCGATTAGATGTGCGTATACTTCTGAGATATGATGGCGCCGAACGGTGTCATATTATAATAAAAATTAATGAACCAAACAAAAACTAAATACTAGGGAACTTCATGTAGGAGTTATATACTTCTGAATTATGATGGCCCCGAACGGTATTTATGGTTGGCAGCATAATACAATAGCTAGGGAGGCTTCATATGAGGAGTTATACTTCTTGGATTACGATGGCCCGAACGGTGTTATGTTATATATAAAAACCCTGAAGAGTGATTAGCAAGAAAACCAAAAAAAAAAAAAAAAAAAAAAAAAAAAAAAAAAAAAAAAAAAAAAAAAAAAAAAAAAAAAAAAGACTAAAGGCTTGACCCATAACCACACACCTACACCTAGCCATGCAGGATACGTGAGTAAGCTGTCGTAAACCCCTACGCCTACTTACCTAAGGCCCAGGTGAGTTTCGTAGCTCAGCATCTTTTGTTAAATGTTCTAAATGTTTTAGCAC
>LBNU01006232.1:7321-17611 GCA_014162995.1 Artemisia annua | reverse complement strand
CACAAACATACTTTAAGCACCTGAAAAACATGCTAAAAGTCAGCTAACGCTGGTGAGTCTATAGGTTTAAATTAAATAGCACATATGGACCATAGCAATAATCAGCAAGTATACACTAAACCCGTATGCAACACTAAGCTCAACCACCGAACTAGACAAGAATGCCAAAGGCATTAAATAAAAAATAAGTGCCTGCGAGTTATAATCCCCAGTCACTCGGCGAAAGGTCGTCATGGTATACGTTCGCCTTGACCACAGTACGGCCAACCGAACGGAGGAGTCACCCTCAATAGATCTATTTATATCATACGCGTTTCCCAGCAGGAATTGACGGTGTTGATAATGGGCAAATGGGATTCAAGCAAACTTAGGTTTCTGCATACTAGTGTATAAGAACAAGTTCAGTTTTCGGTCCATGAAAACAGTTTTGCATGTTTCTCACCCCAAGGTTTATAAAACAGTACTTATAAGAAAATGGGGCTATAAACTCACCTTAATAAAGCAATCTGCTAGTCAACAAGTAAAAATATGCAACCGCTCCGACACGCGACCTAAGTAAATATGGTATGTCTCAGTACAATGTTCACTCAATGTGTTTAACTCATTTGAAAAGGTGTTTATGTATTACCAAGTGCTCGTGTGTTTCTTGCTTGTGGTGTGGTAAATACGTTTCCAAAAATAGTTCATTTATCGGCTCTTAATGAAGGCTCGTGTTATTGGCTCATGGTGAAAGTGCATGGTGAAACTTCACATGTGACGAAACATCCGTACTTCGTATTCGTCGGTAAATACGTAAGTGATATGCATATATATATATGTATATAAGTATGGCATACTTGTGTGTATATATATATAACCCTTAGAAGCATGTGGTGCGAAGGGCGCGCGTGGGGCTGGGAAAGTAAAAGGTTTGAAACTTTCAAACTGTGAATCTATGGGTTGTGGAAGGTTCAGTTGTTTTGTTCTCGACCTCCTGCGATGTCAAATCAATTGGTAAAAGGGTAGTTGAGGTTGGACTGTACCTGGGAAGGTGAAATTATCAGTATTCGCAGTGCAATGTAATAAAACATTTTGACGGCAGGTTTTGTTTCCCGTTAGGAGTCACTAGTAAGCAGAGGTGACTATCCACAGTATTCCCTCTATTCTTGCCCCTGAGGTGTTTTCCGAGTACACCCTAGTAAAACCGATGGGCTCGTGTATGTAGCAACCTCAATCAAACCTTTGAAAGACTATGCGCTAGGTAAACTCAAACATCTAAGCATCCTCACTCAGACATGAAAACAGGGAAACAAACCATCAAATCTAATGTAAAGGACTTCGATTGGATTAAGTAGTGATAAGAAAACAAAGAGTCTCATTCTTACTTGTAGCCTAGTTGTAAACCATCTGGTCTACGTCAAACACTAAGAACAACATCAAGTATCAACGCCTATCGCAAAGAGGCCTTCAGCACCACCAACGATTCTCTAGTCAGGAAAACGCATGGGAATGGCCCCACCAGATGGTTGTATTTGCTGCTGATGGGCTGAATAAAGTGCGTGGCATATTCTGCAATAAAAAGAGCAGTTGGCTTAGTAAATAAACCATGATATTTAACGAAACAAATTCATACATTAAAATGTACTGCCAGAAGGGCAACACAATTTCCCCCCAANAAAACAATGACCTTCCACACATAGATTCACAGTTTGGCAGTTTAAACCTTAGTTTCACCCCAGTTGAACCTGCTTCTAAGGCGTGGTAAAAGAAAAAATAGCTGATATTGTTAGGTTAATGGAGTTTGATGAGAATGAATTGGATATGGGTCCACCATTTAGTTATTTGGATGCTATGAATGTTGACAATACTTCTGGTTTAAGTCATGACGAACATTTTGGAGTTGATGACCTGGACTTAAATGTAGGCTTGGATGTTGACCTAAATGTTCCCCAAACAGAATTGCAATTAGATGGTAGAACAGAGGAACATGCTCATGATGAAGATGCATTCATAGAGCCTATAGCTGAGGAAGTTGGTGTGCAGGGTACTGGTGAAGAGCCTAGAGGTGAGGAAGTTGGGGTGTAGGGTAATGGTGAAGAGGTAGAACATGATGAGCAGGATGACATTCATATTGTTAATGATAGTCAATATGAAGGAGACTCCAGTGACAATGGTGATTCGGATAATGAAGAAGAGGTTGTTATGGATGATGAAGGACACCATTGTCACAATTCGCAATTTCAGGTCACTTTCCAAAGCCTTAACATTTTCCATTCACAGAATTTTAATTCATCATTTCACGTAAACAGGGTTTACGGATATTCATTTGACGAAACCGGGTAGGTTAAGTCACATTATCATTCATCGTACATTCCATAGACTAGTGTTAGTCTACATTTCATCACGACATCATTTGCATTCTATTCCACTCGTAGGATTTATACAATTTCAAGTTACGTATATTTATTTTCTTTAAATAAATATAAACATATGATTATAGTTTTTAATCAATGTACCAAACCTATTCCACTAAGAGCACTAATATTTTTATATATTAGTCACAATTCCATTAAGTTTATTAAACTATATTTATTTTATATTTTGGAGGTTACCAAATATTAAACATTTACTTGTACATTTATACAACAAGAATTGTACCAACAAAGCAATATCTATCAAAATACCTAATGTTTACGAAAATTATATTTTTATAATTTTTATAACTTTATTATATCCCGTTATATTTTATTTTAATTAACCCGGTACCCGGTAACGCTAAAATAACAAAACTATGCACTAAACGGTACCCCGTAAAATAAACATTGTACAAAACTATGACCAATGCACCACCTCTATGAGGTGGCCGGCCTAGGAGTGTCGAAGGACACTTGTTGTCCTCAAGAACATCTAACATATTCACTAACACCAAAATTATTTCTCATAGTTGCATGTAAAAATTTTGATCAAGAAAAATAGTTTTCTTCTTTCTCTTGCTCCTCTTCTTGCTCGTTCCACATTCAAACACAAAGGAGGATCAAGATTTTTCAAGAACAACATCATAAACAAGTATTAGTAATCATCCATTACAAGGTTTTGCAATATAAACCTATGGATTTTTTCTACATAAAAGTTATAAGGTTTTCAAGTAAGTACATCACCTATTTTTACAAGTTCTACCACAATTTCCTTGCTAGGTTTATGTACATTTATCATTTTTGAACTTGCATATTGAAGTCTATACCACAAAACTTAAGTTGTTATCATTTTATGTGTAAAATGGATTCCTTATGAAACCTTGGAGAAATGATTTAAATGGTGATATTAGGGAACCCATGACACCCTAAGAAGGTGTATGGTAGTTTAAGGGATGAGTTGATGTTGTTGGTGATGAATTTGGACAAGTTACAACCATGAAAAACCATTTTTAGAACAATATAAAAAGCTATTGTCCTTAATTTCAAAATATGGTAAACTCAGTGAGTTTTGGTAAATTTTGGACCCAAGATATAGAAAATACATTCTTAGACGAAACTATGGCCTTTTGAATCGCTAAAAACGGACTTATAACAAAGAAGTTATGCCAAAAACAAAATACTACTATACTTATACATTTTCCGGAAATTGTTTGCTGATGTACGAATTTACTTGGCCAAAAACGAGTCTTAGACCTTTTCAAAACTTGCCAAACTATTGAAAATATGTTAGTATACCTTTTTACCTTTTCGGGGATATAAAGAACTTGAAAATCGGCCTTATAACGAATTAGTTATGATTTTTCGAAAGTTATTATTTTCACTAATAAACCACCAGCACTTTACCCAGAAATTTTCTAAGTATACCCAGAAACACCCATGTTGAGAGCTATTTTCCCGTCAATTGACTCAGTTCTGGAGTTTTGGACTCCAAGGAACAAAAGTTAGAGCACCTGGCCTAGTTTTCAAATCAAAAAGCCGTTTGTCATTTGGACTTAAAATGAGTAATCTACAGCTATCCAAACATTCATAAAAACTGCCCAGAAATGGCAGCTTTAGCCTAAAAACACCATACTTTTCGACCATTTATCATAAAATCTAGACACTTTGAGCAAAACTTCACTCCTGAACATATTTAGGCTTGGTGCTAAGCTTTCCAAAAATACCAATTTTATTTCCTAACTCTCAATATTCACTGATTTACAACTAGTTTTCCGAAGCCATTTTTAACCGTATTTCAAAAATTACTAAGTGTTATATTTTACGTCTAAAACCTATATTTCACTATTATTCACTATATAACTATTGTATAACATTATTAGACTATATGAACATGTAATATTCATTATGACCTTATACGAAGATATAAATTATATTTTCGACAACAATACATATTTTGAATACAAAACGAGTGGTATAGATTATAAGTGCAAGTGCATACATGAACCCATTTCATAATCTAAATTAGATTACATGCATTCATTTTAGGTTGCGGCTAGGAGTTGCACCTCATTTCTTCAGTTCATACATTACCGATTGTACCATCACTAGAGGTGAGTTTTCATAGCCCCGTTTACATTTTTATTGTTTTCAAATCCCACGGGGGAGAATACATTGCACCATTTTTCATACGAGCCTAAGTATCAAATCCATATACATTACTTAAGTTACTACATTGCCATGTTTTAAGTCCCCTATCATGAACCGTTAATTGTATTTAAGCGAGAGTGAGTGGATAGATCTATTGAGGGTGACGCCTCCATCCGTGTTGGGGTTACCAACAGTCAAACGGATGCATTTCATTTGATCATTGTTAGAGTGTCTGGCAAAACACTCTGGAGGGGCATTACCTACAGTCTAGCTTCGGGGTCATGAGCTTAAGAGATAATGTACAATTTTATCAATTATGTGACAGTTCGTCATTCCATTATGTGACAGTTCGTCATTCCATTTTGTGACAGTTCGTCATTCCCTTATACTTATGGTTATCGTACAATATTCATTTTCATAAACCTATGATTTCTCACCAACATTATTGTTGACCGTTTTAGCAATGTATTTTCAGGTTACTAAGATAACAACATGTGACTTGCATATGGACCATCATGGAGTCGAGGAGTCGACGCGTCTCACTGTTTACTTCAATGCACTTATGAACCGTTTGATCTTGTCGTTTTTATTTTCAATAAATGTGTAAAACCACTTGGGACCTATGTTGTAAACTTTTATGTTTTTAATAAAATGATCAAACGTTGTATTTACAAACCGACACTTTAGGTCGTTCAATGTAACCTTGTATGAGATGCCATGATTGTTACACCCGGGAATTCAATTCCGCTGCCATTTAACAGGTAAATTCAGGGTGTGACAACCATGGAGACGAGCTTGATGTTCAAGTAAATATGTTTAGACTAACTGGGAATAAAGCTTATGACAGATGTTGTAGAAAGACTAGAAGCCGTAAGTGTAGAAGGTTTTGAGAGTGAATCAGGTTCTGAGGGTGAACCAGGTTTTACTAGAAGGAAGCAGTTAAGGGAACTAAGAAGACTTATGGAAAATAACATATTAGAGAATCCTGTTCAGAAGTACTATTTTTTCAGTGGCCAAGAGTTTGCTACTCCAGCAGAGGTGAAGGAAAGAGTATATATGCATGCCATTGAGACTAGGAGAAATTTGAAGTTGATAAAGAATGATGGTCTTAGGATAAGAGCTAAATGTGATAACCAAATACCTGTCTTTACAGAGTCACTCAGCCAAGTAAGAATCGTTTCCTTAACTCCTTCGGTATCTTCCAGTAAGAACCATACTCAGCAATTGGTTCAGTGCCATAACCCTCAATAACTAAATCCATTAAATAATGGTTGTTCAAAACTTTTTTCCACTCCTCTTCCTCGGTACCAATGTAGATAGCCATCGTCAGTGGTTTTGTTCTTTGGGTTTATGTGTGTTTTGGTTGAATGTGTGTGTGGTTTGGTGCGTTTAAATAAGCGGAATATAGAAGGAAATGGGTAGTCCCTATGCAATCGTTTCGGTTGCCGTGTTACTTTGGGAGGGAAAGGTTTGACAGGTTTGACTTTTCAAATTTAGTCATTCCAAAAAAAAATCCCGAGACAATCTATTCGGTTGCCACGTGTCTTTTGGCTTCAAAATTAAGTTAAAGACTTTGCAAACTTTGATTTACCCATGTTGACTTTTAAAAGTAAAAAAAGACGTTTACAAGTGAATAATCAAAATGGTTCACTTAGTTGACTTTATTAAGTCAAACTACAGCCTTATGGTTTGTTAATTTCCCAGAGTCAATCATATTATGCATTGAAGAAGCGAACAACATACTTCACAATAACAAGGAACATTCAATTGATCACAAACCATTAGGATTTAGCCATTATTCAAACATGAACTTTCATTGATCATTGACAACCATTACAAACGACTGCTTCACAACCCAACTACCATCATCTACTCCAAAATACTAAAAACATTCATCCACCACCATCACAAACTAACAACTACTACACAAAAGATACTTGATGGTGGATGGGTTAAGACATGTCAAGCATTAAAATAAACATACAAAGCAAACAAAACCCAACTGATGATGATATACTTCTTGTACTTGGACCGCTGTTCTTCAAGCTCTTCAACAACACCTTGAAAAGCATTAATCCTCCTCAACAAACCAGGGATAATGTCTACTGACCTTGGGCACATCAGAGGATCCAACCATCCCAGAAAAGGACAGTTTGAGCCCTGAAACAACACAATGTGTAAATACATAACAAAATTTTGTAAATAAACAAGAAAATGTTTAAACTTACATTGTTGGACAGCCAAAGAAACGGCGACCTGGATTCCTGTTTGTCCATGAAGTCTTGACAACAGCTGGTTTACCACATGTGCAGACCACCATCGTTGCTCTGTTTTTTTTCTTTTGGGAAGATGTATGTTTTACATGGTTATGATATGCACAACGGTCGTATATTTACATGCTTGAGTTCTGAACAACGGTCGGATATTTACAGTACAAAAAGCATGTTGTTAGGGACGAAACATGCGAAGAGATTGCTACAATATACAAATTGTAGTAAGGACCAAATATGAGAAGATGAAAGTGGTGAAAAGACAAAAAAACCAAGCCTTGCCACATTAGATAACGGGCGAGGATAACGTCCGTCACCCAAAACGAGGTGAAAAGGACCAAACGGGACGTCGTTTGGTAAATACAGGGACTCCGTTCGCCACATATTTATTTTTTGGGACGAAATGTGCGAATTTGGTAGAGTTGAGGGACGAAACGTGAAATTTTGTCTTATTTTTAATTGGACTTTGTGTGTTTGGACTATTGGACATTGAGCTAGTGAAAGAGTAACATTTAAAAAAAAAAGTTTAACTTCTTTTTTTATAAAAATTATTATGTTTAATTTTTTTGTTTAATTAATGAAAATATATTTTGTTTAAAAAAAATGAGTCTCAAAAGTTGGTGTTAATGTGGTGTTATGATAAATGGTGATTTCTTGATGTTAATGTTGAAATGTTAAAGATGATATGGTGCTGAGGATGACTTTTTTTCTGATAAGTGTCGTACCTTATACTATTTCCCTCATAAAGTTTTCCTAAAAATATCTTTTGCTCTCCATTTGACACGTGGCAGATTTTCGAATTAGACCCTTTTAAAAAGAGCGCCAAAATGGTTGTTACGTGAGATAAGCTGGTCAACTATATAGTCGATTGTGATCATAGCAACTTTCCTCAAATAAGTTGGTCAACTATATAATTGGTTGATTATAGTGATATCATGATTCATTTGTGTGATTTTTAGGCAAAGTTCTTAATCTTGACCATATTCTTACATGAACGTTGTGGGAGAAGCTAATTATAGTTTTATGCCACCTAAGTATTTTCTAAGAGTGTTTACAAAGTTCTAATTTTTGTTGTTGTCGTTGTTGTTGTTGTTGTTGTGCTAGTGCCCAGATCGTTACGCTTTTTGTAACACCCCCAAAATTATAGATTCGCGGAAGCATACATGCATTTTGGGTGCTACTAAATCAATATCACAACACAAGATACATAAAGAATGGAATAAAATCCGTTTCGAATTTGTTACCAAAACAAGTCAATTGTCATACATAAGTTTTGTTTTAAATAAAAACAAGGCCCGATTACATGTTGGTCCCCAAAGTTTTCAGAGTACGCTTAAGTAAAAACACATCAGTTTATTATGACCATTGCCATGCCCTGCCTTCAACACAAACATACTTTAAGCACCTGAAAAACATGCTAAAAGTCAGCTAACGCTGGTGAGTCTCTAGGTTTAAAGTAGAATAACACATATGGACCGTAGCAAAACATCAGCAGTATACACTAATTGCTGTTGCAACACTAAGGCTCAAACCATCCTGAACTAGACAAGCGATGCTAGAAAGCATGAAAATAACAAAGTGCCCCTCGAGTGATAATCCAAACCACTCGGCAAAGTCGTCATGGTATACGTCCGCATTGGCTCACAGCTAGCCAAGGCCAAACGAGGCCGGGGCGGGTGCGAGTCACCCTCAATAGATCTATTTACATCATACGCGTTTCCCAGGCGGGAATTGACGTGTTGATAATGGACAAACTGGGATTCAAGCAAACTTATGGTTTCCGCGGATAACTAGTTTAAATACAACTATGTGAATAAATAATAAGTAGAGTGCGAGTATAGTATGGCTCCAGTATATGAAAAAATATATTGGGTTATTTATTTGTGGTGTATCATCAAGCCTCTCAGCACCAGAGCGATATTAATATAATGATACATCAAGGAGTGTACTATGATTATAATGCATGCTAGAAGTGTCTAGATTTTATGATAAATGGTCGAAAAGTATGGTGTTTTAGCTAATAAAAACTCCCAACCTTACTGGAGCTAGAAGTATGCTTAATCTGAGTCTAAGTTCGTAACATAGTAAATAAACTAGCAGAACCGTCTACTCATTTTAAGTCCCACGAACACACGAGCCAGAAACGGCTTTTGATTCGACAAGTAACAAATAAGTCCAGGTAGTGCTGTCTCTCTAGTACAATGTAAGCTTCTATTCCTTTCTCGGAAGTCCAGTAGTAACTCTCAGAAACTCAGACGTTCGAAAATGGTGATCGTATGATAATAATGCTACCAAAGTGCTCGCATTGGGTTGTTCTGTTGCGTGCTTTGTAGGACTATAGGGTAAAGTACAGATTCTTCCAAAAATAGTTAATTTAGTCTGGCCTCTTTATGATGACAGGCTCGTGTTATTGGTCTCATGGTGAAAGTGTATGTGAAATTTCACATGTGACGGGATTATCATCTCTTAGTGCATTACTGTAATTCGTCTGGATATAATATACGATATTATGTTATCGAGAAAATGATCATTAACCATAATTCTTATAAAGCCGATTTCAAGTTCTTTATATCCCCGATAAAAGTTAAAAATGGTATATACTAAACATATATTTCAATAGTTTGGCATAATTTTAATAGAGTTAGACTCGTAACTCTTTTTGGCAAGTAAAATTCGTACATCAGCGAAAACCAATTTCCGGAAAATTAGTATAGAGTATAATTAGTATTTTGTTTTGCATAACTTCTTATTGTCTATAAGTCCTTTTTAGCGATCAAAATGAGCCATAAGTTTCGTCTTAAGAAATGTATTTTCTATATCTTGGGTCCAAATTTACCAAAACTCACTGGAGTTACCATATTTTGAAATTAGAGGACAATAGCTTTTATATATTGTTCTAAAAATGGTTTCATGAGTTTAACTGTCCAAATTCATCACTCACAACAATAATCTAATCCTCATTCCTCATTAAACTACCATACACTGTTTACTGCTAATAGGTGTCATGGGTTCCTAATATCACCATTTAAATCATATTCTCCTAAGGTTCATAAGATTCCATTTATCTCAACATAAAATGAAACAACTTAAGTTTTAGTTTGGTAGTAGACTCATATGCAATTCAAAAATGATAAATATGTACATAAACCTATACAAGAAATGTGGTAGAACTTGTAAATACGTATTACTACTTGACAATACCTTTATATATAACTTTTTATGTATAGAAAAAATCCATAGGTTTAATAATTGCAAATAACCTTATTTATATAATGGATGATTACTTATAATACTTGTTTAAGATGTGTTCTTGAAAAATCTTGATCCCCCTTTTGTGTTGAATGTGGAACGAGACAAGAAGAGGAGCCAAGGACGAGAAGAAGAGAAACTATTTTTCTTGATCTAAGAAATTTTTCTCAATGCAACTATGATGAACAATAATTTTATATTAGTGAGGTCGTTATCAACTAATAGTGTCT
>LBNU01006231.1:39385-50887 GCA_014162995.1 Artemisia annua | reverse complement strand
AATAGCAAGGGTTGCATTCTTCTTTGATGCATCCACTTGAGAAATAACTGTCCTAATTGACTTTGGTGACATTTCATCAACATCCAAACTTGTCTTACCGTTTTCAACATAAACTTCTATCATCTTATGTTCTTGAACAACATCTTTCAATATTTCTAAATTGGCAGCCTCACTTAAGCTATACAAACCATCGTCTAAATTACTACCAGGCTTAACAAAGTAATAGTTATTTTTTTGACCTAGGTGGTAACCCAATTCATACATAAGAACATCCAACTCTTCAACTGACACACTATCAACGTCAACCAAATCAACTAAACTTTCCATACCTCCATCGTAAACTCTACCAGGCCAGTATTTAAAAACACCATTGTGATGAACCCTCATGCTAAACATATTAGATCTACCACCTGAAACCATATCAACAGACCAAAGGATATTCATTATCAAACCTTAATAACAAATTGAAATATACCCTAATTAGAAAATCCAACGATTATAGCAACAAAACGTACCGTATTTTTTCTTAGCCGAGTTGCACAGAACGGTATCAACAACTCGATAACCTGGATCTCTTCTTAGTTTCCATAGAGTAAATTCCATGTTTTCGAATTAACTTTTACAAAAATTCCACAATAACATGCAATGAGGGTTTGTGAATTGATAATTATTGTAACAAAAGTTTTGTGACGAATAAAAGAGGCCGTCTATGTGTTTATGGGGCGGGAAGAGGGATATGACATGTGTAAGTAATACGGAGTCGAGATACACGGTAATACATAATGACGATATTACCCTTGTGCTAAAAACAAAATGTAATGGTAGAAAACGTCGTTGACCGACGGAAAACAAGTCAAGGGACGCAATCGGCCTGAAAAAACTTGGGGAGGGACGCACGGAGACGTTTTTAAAAAGTTAAGGTGCATGGCGATGCTTTGTGGAAAGTTCAGGGACCAACGATGTATATTACTCTTTGTTAGAGAATACACCGTCATCCAGCAAACTCAACATACTAATTTACATGGTAAAAATAGGTTAGCGGAGTATGAAATCCTAAGTAAACACTATTCTCCACCACTGTATTTCCTCCAAAACCAAAAATAACAAAAATATTAAGTAAGATTAAAAGTAGATAACTTGGGTTAGTTGGACTAGCAACTAATTCCGCCCTATCTCCAAAACCAGAGATTTTAGCTGCTTTCAATAAACATAAAAATAACAAAAAGAATCTTCCTCCACCCTTCAGACTCTGATTAGAGTAAGCCTTTAGCCTAACGAACGGACTACTTCCCTGCGAGGAGAACGATCACATCCCGCCGTACTCTGCCATTACACTTACTAAACATCCGGTCAGGTACCACATGCCTGGTGGGGATTGCACCGCTTCTCGAGATCTCTTCTCAATGAGGTGAAACGTAGTGCGTGTTGCAATCCACGCGCTCAATAGTAAACAAAAATTTTAAATAAATTTGATTTATTGTGTAAACCCATGTGATCCAAGGAACTTTGCCCAATACAATATAAGGAAACACACTCAATAGAATCCAATACAAGGTCGACTGGCACGGTTATATTTACAATTTCTACTAACTATTTTTCTAGAGTATGGATTGACGCACGGAGACGTTTTTAAAAAGTTAAGGTGCATGGCGATGTTTTGCGAAAAGTTCAGGGACCAACGATGTATTTTACTCTAAACTTATTCTAGGTTCAACAGATAGATATTGTATTTTGTGACTCATGACCATCTACACAACTAGCAACATTCATGTACGGTGACGTTTGTACCATGTGTTTCTAGCAAATCAAATGATCTAAAATGTAGTCTAATAAGAAATACATACAAAAAAACTCGTATGATTGAAGCTGGCATAGCTTTTGTCATCATTCATCAATAGTAAACACTCGTATAATTGACTTTGATTTAAATATAAGTTCTAGAAACAACAAAGGACCAAACGCAACGAAACCGAAAAATTGCAAATTCTAGAAAACCAAGTGATGGGAGTCAAGATAACCTTCTAATCCGTTGGTCTTTCTTGACTTTAATTTAGTTTCTTTGTAGAAGGACAATGATTTTTAAGGGGTCATTTTATTATTATATATTTATATTATTTTTATTTTTAAAAAGAATGATTTTTAAGGGGTCATCTTATTCCTCTGTTTTCGGTTTCTATGACAGAAAAATTGCTAATTCGAGAAATAATATATTTGGTAATGTTTTAAAACACGGATTAATCTAGCCGGTTTAAGTGGTTAAATTGAGATGTGGCTGGTCACGAGAAATCAGTCTCCGGCAAAAAGTTCGGTTAGATTAAACCATTAGAGGCTAGAGCCGATCGATAACTGAAAGCTCACCCGGATCAATTAGTTCATGCATTTATCTTTTCTACAAAACAACGTATATTTATCTCTGTTCTAAAGAAGCATCTAGAAATACATAAAAATCGTTGGTGACCAAAATGTATATTGTGTAATTTTTTTATTTTATTTATTTATTTTTTTGAACAAATATATATTGTGTAATTGTAACATGGAAACATACACAAAAAAGAAGTTTCCAAGCCTTTGACTTGCGCGTGAAGCACAAGACACACCAAAATAAATCCTAAACATTTATTGATTCCTATATATACACATCTAAATCTTAATCTTTTACTATTATTTACATACTAATTCATTCTTCTTTACTTCGTACACAATTCAAGTCTTTGAAAAAACAATGGCTGGGCTTCAACAGTTTTACTTCTTCCCAACAGATTTCTTTGACACCATTCATAAAGACCATCCATCATCACTTCCTCTAGATCATGCTAACAAGGACCGTAACATGGAAGACAACGTTAAACACGTCGAAAAGGTTGTCGTGTTAAGAGGTTCTGCCGAGAGTAAGATTAAGAATTTGAAGATCTCTAGTGATTCATTGCCTAGAAGGGTGGTTCCAGTACATAGACGCAAAGCGAAAAAAAGTTAGCTTGTAAACATGTCGTGTTGCCGTATTGGTGTTGCCTTTACGAGTACTTGACATCTTGTTCGATTTCTTTTGCTTTTGTATATATAGTATTTTGTTTGTTACTCTCCTTAATCTTGCAGGAGAACCGTATACGGTTTTGTTAGTTTTATATAATGCAAAGATTGACCAATGAAAATACTCCCTCTGTCTCAAAATTTAAGTTCGTATTGACTTTTTAAATCTAACTTTGACCATAAATATTTATGTTTTTATTATATAATACTTGATGAAAATTATATCATATAAAAATACATTTAAAACCCAATTAATTAATATATTTAGCATTAAGTATTATATAATACACACAAAAATATTTAAGGTCAAAGTTGGATTATAAAAGTCAAAATGGACTTAAATTATGGGACGGAGGTAGTACCAAATTCTCTTAACCATATGTACGACTAAGAGTATGAGGTACCATAACTCAAATTGTGAGTTATGTTAACTCAATCGCATTAAGGGGAGAGTGTTGATACCGAGCATGTGAGTTAATGGGTTGAGTTAATGGATTGAGTTAATGGTGAGTTACCACCTTAACACTGCGTTAAGCAACAACTATTAAAAAATATTACATATTCGCCCCTTAAAATTTTACATATTCACCCCCAAAATGTGATGTTATGGTTGAGTTATGATAAGCGTGTTTTTTTAGTTAAGGTTAAAATGTTAAAGCTGATGTGACGCTGACTTCACACTAAGTTAAGGTATAACTCATTGTCATGATACCTTAATACCTTATGCTCTAAGGGCCAATAAAGGGTTTGGTGCATGTTTAAAGTTGTTATACGTAGGGATGGCAAAAAAATTATTCGATCTCCGAACCCGATTTGAATAGGGAACTCTAGATTTGACCGGGTACGGTAATCCCGGAATTATGTAACCGGGTATGAGGCGGGATGAGGATAACATTAATCCCCAAATTCCAACCCTTAAAGTATAAATTTATGAAATCATATGTATAGTCATACAACATTTACTTTTGTATGTGTATGTATATTTCTATGAGCATTAATTATTATATATTACTTAACAAATGTTTTGTTCGAATATTCACATACAATGCACATTATTCTTATATTATATGTGTCGTCTCAATATCTACGATGTTTTAAAGTTGGACTAAAATTGTAACTAATTTGAGTTTGATTGGTTTACGTTTTTTGAGACACGTTATGGGTCAAATTCTTTATATTTTCGATGAGTTTGTGTATTTTTATGTTGAAGGACGGAAAATCCTCAAATCGTTAGAGACGAGGATGGGGATGTAAAACTATTTCTCGATTGGGATGGGGGCGGGGATGGAGAGTGGAAATGAGGATGAGGATGGAAAATAGGATCCCGACATTCCTCGATTGGGATGGGGGCGGGGATGGAGAGCGGAAACGAGGATGAGGATGGAAAATACGATCTCGATATTCCTCGCTTCGTTGTCATCCCTAGTTATATGTCATTAAGATCTTAATTATATTTTCTAACCATACGATATTCATGGTATATTATATGTACTTCAAGTAGAATATTGCATTTGTAGTAGGACTAGGCTTGTAACAGGATACAATACATAAAAGTTAATATGCTTCACATAATAATACACTGTTTATAAATGCAAATAATTAAAAAGCCACGTGCTAAAAAGAAAAAAAAGTTCCGATGCCGGGAATCGAACCCGGGTCCCCTGGGTGAAAGCCAGATATCCTAACCGCTGGACGACATCGGATTAATTGTTAAATTCTACGACTAAGCATTAGTAGTATCCAACATACTGCATAGTAATTGAGTTTCTTTTTTGGACTAGTATTACCAGAAAGTTGAACTATCAACTGACTTCTAACACTTAAACATGGATCTCAACTGAAACAAAGGATGTATAAAAAAAAGATTTCAAATTTGATCGACTGAAAACGTTGGCATAAACATTCTTGTTGTTGTTGGATGACTAGAGATTGAAAACTTATGGATCAGTCACGTAAGCAAACAAGATTTTGGAACGACGCCCGGGACCATACAAGTGTGATCTCTAGTCAAGGGCTTTAATGTTGCCCGCACTAGGACAGGCCGTCATTGAAATATTGAAGGACATGTTATGTCTTTATGTTTCGTTAATTAGCTTCATGATGCAGCCTTGTTTTAGTAGGCCAAACTCCAAGAATAAGGGAGAGAGACAAGAGACGATTGGGACAATTTTCTGGATATTTCATTCATAATTGAAACAAGTACAATTTATAAGAAATTGATAAATAACGATTGGGACAATTTTCTGGATATTTCATTCATAATTGAAACAAGTACAATTTATAAGAAATTGATAAATAACTACTTCAGCCACTAGCCTATTACGCTCATTTCTTGAGTTTTGAGTGAAGTAAAATGAAAAAGAATACGAAAAGGAAAAGAAAGAGAAAAGGAAAGTAAGTGTTAGTTGTTATATTCTTTAGTTAGAGGAAAAGAAAATGAAAGTAATCATAATCATATTCTTGAGTGAGAGGAAAAAGAAAATAACTTGGTCAAATTACATATATGCCTTTCAGCATGTTAATGTCAAATCTCTTAAAAAGAGTATATTCGTCTTTACACAATAGACGGTTCCTTTCCTTTCCCTTCCTCCCAAAAGTGGGAGGAAGTAACATTATGTTCTCAAGAAAAAAAATAAGAAGAAAGTGAAAGTAAAGTAAATTAAGGGGGGTAAAGAAATGGAAAGGATATAAAATTGTCTTTCACCCCAAAAGTGAGGTGAAAGTTTTAATTGCAAAATCTTATCACTTTCACTACTTTACTTCCCAACTAAAACTCGAGAACACAACAAACATCACTTTCATTTACTTTACCTCCTATTACTCAACTTGAGAACACAATTTTAGTTGGGCAAATTACCTGAAAATGTATTTAACTTGCCACTTTTTACCATTGTATGTAGCCTTCTTTTTTTTCCCCAATCTGTCAATGAACTTGCAAAATCCGTTCATTACGTGTAGCAGTGACCTATTTGACCTGCTGGGGCAGGTTAAACTAACGATCGTTAGGTTTATCATTGCAATGTTAGTCCTTTAGACTAACGGTCGTTTATCATGGCTACATACAATGACAAAAAGTATCAAGTTAGATGACTTTTATTATTTTTAAAATTTATGTATGTTTTTTGCACGTTTTTGCACACATTTTTATACACGTTTTTATACACATTTTTATACACGTTTATACGCACGTTTTTATACACGTTTTTATGCATGTTTTTATACGGATTTTTATACACACATTTGTATACACGTTTTTATACACACGTTTTTATGCACGGTTTTACACACGTTTTTAAATTTTTCAATACATACATTTTTATACACACATTTACACATGTTTTTATACACACATCTTTATACACACATTTTTATATACGTTTTTATACACACGTTTTTACGCACGTTTTTATACACACTTTTAATTTAACTTTTTTTACACTTCTAATTTAACTTTTTTACATTTTTTTTACACATTTTTATATACGTTTTTACACACGTTTATATACACACTTTTAATTCAACTTATTTACACGTTTTTTACACACATTTTTATATACGTTTTTACGCACGTTTTTAATTTATCTTTTTTTACATTTTTTATATACGTTTTTGTTGGATATTGGTTATCATAACACAAGGTGAAGATTAAGCTCAAGTCGAATTTCCTAGATAAAGAAAGTAAGGTTGGGATATTCGAGAGAGAGAAAGTGAAATATATTAGCTTCAAAGCAAAATGAACATCAAACCCTTTCCCTTGTGTGGGAAAGGGTATTTATAGTTACAAGTAAACACCCCATATGGGCTGTGGAGTGACCTGACAGTGGGTAAAGACCCGACCCAACTCCACAAGATATTACGCTAATTAACTAAGTGTAAGTCTACGAGCTATCTTAAGCTAGATGACACTTGGGGTGACCGAGTTTTCCATATGAAAAACTCGGTCACCCCAAGTGTAAAAAAGTTAAATTAGAAGTGTAAAAAAAGTGTAAGTCTAGCTTAAGATAGCTCGTAGACTTACACTTAGTTAGCTTAAGATAGCTCGTAGACTTACACTTAGTTAGCTTAAGATAGATGACACTAAGTGTAAGTCTACCGAGTTTCTATAAAAACGTGTAAAAAAATGTAAAAAAGTTAAATTAGAAGTGTAAAAAAAGTTAAATTAAAAGTGTGTATAAAAACGTGCATAAAAACGTGTGTATAAAAACGTATATAAAAATGTGTGTATAAAGATGTGTGTATAAAAACGTGTGTAAATGTGTGTATAAAAATATATGTATTGAAACATTTTAAAAACATGTGTAAAACTGTGCATAAAAACGTGTGTATAAAAACGTGCATAAAAACGTGTATATGTGTATAGAAATTCGTATAAAAACATGCATAAAAACATGTATAAAAACGTGTGTATAAACGTAAATAAAAATGTGTGTATAAAAACGTGTATAAAAATTTGTGCAAAAACGTGTAAAAAACGTGTATAAATTTTAAAAATAATGAAAGTCATCTAACTTGATACTTTTTGTCATTGTATGTAACCATGATAAACGATCGTTAGTCTAAAGGACTAACATTGCTCCAACAGGTCAAATAGGTCACCGCTACACGCAATGAACGGATTTTGCAAGTTCATTGACAGATTGGGAAAAAAAAAGAAGGCTACATACAATGGTAAAAAGTGGCAAGTTAAATACATTTTCAGGTAATTTACTCTTTATTTCCTTTCCACTCTTAAAAAAAATTCAATAACACAAAAAACTATCCATTAAAGTGGAAACTTGCATGGAATTGAAGTTAAACGTGGGAAATAAGATGCGTGTATTATACTTCCACTTAGTGAAGTACATACTTATGACGTGCCTACAAAGTAGGATTTATGCTAACTAAAAATGCAATGCAATATTTACATTAGAATCGAACACCGAAAGCTCACCCGGATCGATTAGTTTATGTACAGGGACGGATCTATAGTGTAAGTATGGGGGCCGGTGCCCCTCATGGCTAGCCGAAAAAGTTGAAATTTTAGTGTAATTTTTTTAAAATTTTGACCTTTTTTCGAAAGTGACCCCCACCCAAAACTCAAATTGCCCCCACCTACATGCTAAAACCTAACATTCAACGCTCTAAAGCCTTATAAATCATTCATCTCTAAGTAAAAATACTCGATTTATCATTACAATCTTATTTTTTTCCCGGCATTTTCTTGTTATTGTCAAAAAAAAAATTTTTTTTTGCCCTCCACATCCATTTTTTCTGGGTCCGTCACTGTTCATGTACATTTATCTTTTCTACAAAACAACGTATATTGTACAAGATATCTTGCATTGAAGATGTATGCTTCTTGAAGCGATATCTTGGTATCTATAATAATCTGCAAAACGCTTTTATTATTACCCTCCCCTTTCAATGCAAGTTCTATATATTGTACAAGATACGTAAAAAACTTTTTATTGTTAGGGATTTTATCTCTGTTCTAAAGAAGCATCTAGAAACACATAAAAATCGTTGGTGAGAAAAAATATGTTGTGTAATTATATGGAAACATACACAAAGAGCGGCCAAAACAAAGCCAACAAAACCCATAACACAAGTTGTTTCCAAGTCTTTGACTTGCGCGTGAAGCACAAGACATACTATAATAACCCCTAAGGTTTTGGATCAATTGCAAAGTGGTACTAATTTAAAAAGTGTAGAAAGCCACTCATCATTTGACAAGTGTCCCCCATCTATTTTATTTTAAAAATTCGCCTAGGGGTAAAATCGTAAATTTACCCGTTTTTTCCTTTTCCACCTCAAATTTCAAATGCACATATCTTTTAAACGACAAACTTTTAATAAAAAACCGATTTCACCATAATTTTAAAAATTTAATTCACTTTAATTTGATACGGAGTATAAATTTTGTTAATTATTTCGATCTTTTTTTTTTTTTTTTTTTTTTTTTTTTTTTTTTTTTTTTTTTTTTTTTTTTGGGGGTTTTTTTTTTTTTTTTTTTTTTTTTTTTTTTTTTTTTTTTTTTTCTGTGTGTTTTAGAGNGCATTTTGACCCTTTTTTTATACCTTTATATCCCTCAAATCATGATAAACTTAAAACACGAAAGTTGTAGATTTTGGTTCACTGTTTACCTAGAAATTTGAATCACTCGAATTCGATATGATATGAGTGAGATATTGCATGTTAAAGATGACGTTTTAGTCATATTTGTTGCACACAAGGTGTTTGATGAAATGTCAAACTTAGATTTTTAGTGTTAAAATTGTGTTAAATGCACTAATTTTTGTACCATAACGCATCAGTAAGCATTTTATTAATGTAAGATTCAAAAAGTGATTTTTTTTATTTATCTTTTCATTTCGTAATGATCAATTTTATTATATGTTCATCAGTTAATGCTTTTTTAGTTCATCAGTTTTTGTTTATTTCATCGGTTCATCAATAATCAGTTATCAATTGATGATTATTTTTATAGTTTATCAGTTCATCAATTGATGAAACAATTTGTTTAGTTAATCAGTTATTCACTTTTAGCTATTATATTATAATAGGTTCATCAGTTATTGACTTTTAGCTATTATATTATCATAGGTTCATCACTTTGTTTATTTTAGCTGTTATGTTATCATATGTTCATCAGTTAGTTTATTTGTGTTTATGTTTTTTTAGTTGATGAACATTAGCTGTTTTGGTTCATCAGTTGTTTTGGTTCATCAGTTGTGTTGGTTTATCAGTTGTTTTGGTTCATCAGTTATTGTCTTGTGGTTCATCAGTTATTGACATTTACCTATTATGTTATTATAGGTTCATCAGTTAGCTTATGCTTTTTTTGTNAAACGCTTTTATTAGGGATGGCACCCGTGGGTAATGGGCATGGGTACCTCTAACCCGTCACCCGCCCGCGTAGTTTTTTTCTCACCCGTCACCCACCCGTCACCCGCCAATGGGTACAATTTTCTACCCATGCCCTTACCCGCGGGTATTTGTTGCCCATGGGTAAACCCATGGGTTAGTGTTATACAACAAAATTACAAAACGATGATATGAAAACTAACTATGAAACTGCGTAATAAGACACCAATCAATTTGCGAAATACAACTTTGATTATTTGATCTTTCATATTCTCTTTTTAGTCTTGAAACTCAAACAAACTTTTAGTTTAATGTGTTTTCTTGAGACTTGGTGGTAAACTGGTAACTATTAAATGTACACCTACAACATCATAAATATTTTAATTAGTATAATTAATTTTAACATGGGTTTACGGGTACACCCACGAGTATTTTGACGGGTATACCTGTGGGTATTTTAAATGGCTGTCATGGGTTTACCCGCAATGGGTATGCCTCACCCGTCACCCACCCGCCACCCACTGATGGGTGTAGATTTTCATCCACGACTCACCCGTGGGTGAAAATTGACGCGTTTACCCACCCATTTATGACGGATACCCGCGGGTTGTGGGTTTTTTCTCGCCCACTGCCGTCCCTAGCTTTTATTATTACCCTCCCCTTTCAATGCACTTTCAATGCAAGTTCTATATATTGTACAAGATACGTAAAAAACTTTTTATTGTTAGGGATTTTATCTCTGTTCTAAAGAAGCATCTAGAAACACATAAAAATCGTTGGTGAGAAAAAATATGTTGTGTAATTATATGGAAACATACACAAAGAGCAGCCAAAACAAAGCCAACAAAACCCATAACACAAGAAGTTGTTTCCAAGTCTTTGACTTGCGCGTGAAGCACAAGACATACTATAATAACCCCTAAGGTTTTGGATCAATTGCAAAGTGGTACTAATTTAAAAAGTGTAGAAAGCCACTTATCATCTGACAAGTGTCCCCCATCTATTTTATTTTAAAAATCCGCCTAGGGTAAAATCGTAAATTTACCCGTTTTTTCCTTTTCCACCTCAAATTTCAAATGCACATATCTTTTAAACGACAAACTTTTAAAAAAAAACCGATTTCACCATAATTTTTAAAATTTAATTCACTTTAATTTGATATGGGGTATAAATTTTGTTAATTATTTCGATCTTTTTTTTTTTTTTTTTTTTTTTTTTTTTTTTTTTTTTTTTTTTTTTTTTTTGGGGGTTTTTTTTTTTTTTTTTTTTTTTTTTTTTTTTTTTTTTTTTTTTCTTTTTTTTTTTAACATATTGAATGGGTTTTGATTTTCTTTATGTTTTTGGCATTTTGACCCTTTTTTTATACCTTTATATCCATCAAATCTGTAACACCCCCAACTCGGATACGGCAGCTGACATGCTGGGGGTATTACGCAAATAGAAACCAGGCACATTTATAGCTAACGACCACAACACGGGACGTTTATAAATGTTGCAAAACATATCATTCGAATTACAAACCATTTAGAGTACAAGGACTCTTAAGTCAAAGTAGCAGCGGAAAAAGTAAATAGAGTTTGCAGCGGAAAATAAACAAAGTTTAGCAGCGGAAGTAACAAAAGACACAAAAGG
>LBNU01006231.1:24235-34410 GCA_014162995.1 Artemisia annua | reverse complement strand
TATTGTTAATTGCATCTTATCTATATTTTTTGTATTTATCTTGTGCTTGTGTTGTGGATAAATATAAAATGTTACCTAATAAGAAAATAATCTTTTTTTTTTATAAATATCTTATCTATATCTTTTGTATTTATCTTCTACTTGTGTTATGGATAAATATAAAATGTTACTTAATAAGAAAATCATATTTTTTTTTAAATAAAAATTACTAAATAAGGTATGGTTCCAATTTTTTTGAAATGAAAAATTCCCAATAGGGGTTTTGTTTTATTATATAAATAAAAGATTAAGGTCTTTATTATATTTCTATATTTTTTTTGAACGTCTTTATTATATTACTAACCACATGATATTCTTCCTGGTATATTTTATGTACGTCAAGTAGAATATTACATTTGTAGTAGGACTAGGCTTCTTCACATAATTATACATTTATAAATGCAAAGAATTAAAAAGCCACGTGCTAAAGAGCTAAAAATTTAAAAAGTTCCGATGCCGGGAATCGAACCCGGGTCCCCTGGGTGAAAGCCAGATATCCTAACCGCTGGACGACATCGGATTACTGATAAAGTCTACTAATATTATTATTATGCAACATAAATTTGAGTCTTTTTTTCACCTANACACGGCCCAGTATGGTGCTGCTGACACTTGCCACAACGAGTTTGCTGCCCAGCATTCACTCCTCTTTGTGCTGGTGCGGCCACAAAAGCTTTTACGGTCTCTTGTCTCCTATTCTGTTGGTGGTGGTGATTGTTGTTACGGTACTGATTGTTGTTGTTGTTACGGTAGTTGGAGTTGTTGTTCCTTCGGTTATCTTCCCACTTCCTCTTGTTGTCAAAGTGATTTCCTTTCTAAACAGCACCATGCTTAATCACTTGATCCATAAGGCGCTCAGCCATGCTAATAGTATCATCCAAAGTCTCAGCATTGTACGATGTCACATGTCCTTGGATACTGGCGGGTAATCCTCCAATGAACTTCTCAAGTAACTTCTCATTATCCGGCACCATGTGAGCACAAAATACTACCAGGAGTTGAAAGTATTGTACGTGCAAAGATAAACTACTAGTGCGTCATAATTCTATCAATCAGTACCAATGTACAACATTTAAGTATCTGATTAACGTAACAGAATCATATCGCATGACAGATAACACCACGGGATATCTTGTCTCAAACGACTCATCGAAGCTCTAAGCTCTGAATGAGTAACACGAGCTGCTGTCGAAGACTCACCAATCTCATACGTCGTCGGAACCTCATTCTCAAGCGCATATCCTAATGCCTCAGACGTATCCGACTCGTAAGTCACATCCGAAATCACAGGCGAAGGTGGCATAGGAGGAACATCCTGATCCTCATCCATAAACTCCTCGTCATCCTCCTCCACATCATCATCACTATCATCCTCATCATCATCAATACCAACATCATCCTCTAAACCTACCTCATCGTCCAAACCAACATCAACATCTAACTCAACCTCGTCTCCTAATAGCAATGGGTCAACAACTGGTGGGACTGGGACAGACATTATACTCTACAAGAGCATAGGGAAGGTATAAAAACACTAGCCAAATTTTCGCGGAAAACATTTTATAAGCCAAAGCATAATAGTGGAGAAGTTCCAAACCAAATCATAATATCAAAGCATGTATATATAAAGTTTAAATAAATACCAGGGCGCGAAGTGGCATGAAGAGCTGGCGGCTTTCTGTCTCAAAACATTTTGACTCCAGGAAAAAGTTTATAGTCGAGTGCGAGCTCGTTCTCTATAAACGTTGGCTCTGATACCATTCTGTAACACCCCCAACTCAAATACGGCAGCTATCATGCTGGGGGTATTACGCAAATAGAAACCAGGCACATTTATAGCTAACGACCACAACACGGGACGTTTATAAATGTTGCAAAACATATCATTCGAATTACAAACCATTTAGAGTACAAGGACTCTTAAGTCAAAGTAGCAGCGGAAAAAGTAAATAGAGTTTGCAGCGGAAAATAAACAAAGTTTAGCAGCGGAAGTAACAAAAGACACAAAAGGTTTTACGAATGACATGCAAATAAAGATAGAAAGATAGTAAAGCTGCCTTGACAGAAATGCCTCTTCAGCCTTAGCCACTCCACCATGCCCCAAGTATCAAGCTTCAAAGCTAATTATTAATATCATTAGTACCTGAAACACATGCTTAAAAAGTCAACACAAAGGTTGAGTGTAATCCATAGGTTTAAATAATAAGGTTGAGCACAAGGTTTTAATCATAAGATATGAGCAACATATGCAAATATCGGGTAATCAAGGTAACAACCAATGTATAGAGGCATCCCTGTGCATATAACATTGTTGATGATGCTAAGCTCATGACACGCAAAACGTTAACCAACAATCATAGTATCAATATAACCGCGGAATTTCATAATATAATAGTGCCCCCAAGGCCGAGTACTTGCCAATTACCCGGCAAAATCGAATATAGTACACCACAATTTGCCTATCCAGCAAAAGGAGTGGGAGGGTCAATTCCTATAGGCCTATATCCCTATATTCGCGCTCACTCGCAAGTGATTAATGGTTCATGATCTGAGGGTCTTGCAATGGCAAGGTAAAGCTACTTAGCACATCGTCAGGAAAGCATACCAATCAGGAAAAGCATACCAAAAATACTTGTGCTCAGAAAACATTTAAAGCATGTATCTCACCCCATGGGTTTATAAACATTTAAAAGATAAAAAGCGGGGCTATGAATCACACCTTAACAATAGCAGGAAACGAGATATATCAACCAATCAAATAATGCGTCACAGCAAATAATCCTCAGCACAACCTAAGCAATATCAATATCATAACTCAGCAATGGTACTCGAATATTTCAATAAACAATGCTTGAATAAAGTTTTATAAAATACAATGGCATTTGAAAGAAAATAGTTTTCAAAGAAAAGTCTCGTGTGGAAGAAAGATAGAAAAAGAATAAGTCGGCGAAAAGACAAAATACGCAAGGAAGACGAATGAACACTCGAAGAAAGTCGTCGAAAAGAAATGGAAAGAAGAAGAAATGAGAATAAAGACACACTCAAATAATAACAAATCGCTAATAACAAGTCTCGGTTTTACCCGTTTTCCCAAAATAACGTTGAAATAAAAAGGGTTTTGAAATAAATATTAGTTAGTAAAATAGTTTGAAGATTATAAAGAATTTTACAAAATTTCGGCATGACCTGCCCGTTTATAGAACATTTCCCGAGTCAACGACTCTTTATATTTAAACAACGTTTAACATTTTATAAATAATAATATGATTGGATATATCATTCACGTAGTCCATTAGTTGTTTAGGTTTATCGACCATTTGGTATTGTTCGGGTTCCAGGTACGTTAAGATCTTTAAGGGCCTAACGTACCCTACCGTCTCGTGTACTAAAGGGTCCATAAGTCCAAATAACCATAGCCGCAAATCCAATACGTCCAATTCAAGCTCACAATATAACATCACAATAATAATAATACGGATCCAAGTCCGATGTCCAAATCCTCTTAACTATGTCAAATGTATTTTAGGTTTCATAGTTTTATTAACCGTTTTATTTATTTACCGTTTCTAACTAAACAATAATAATAATAATAATAATAATAATAATAATAATAATAATACCGAGACTAGTAAACAAATCCCGAATATAATCCCGACAAACAACAATAACAACTCTAAAAATCAACCCAAGTCAAATAAAATAAACCCGAAACTAAACCAAATCCCAAACCGAGCCTCAATACCATTCGGCTCAAACCAAACAACCAAATCCGAATCCAAACCAATTCCAACACTACCTAATTTAAATCCATATAACCAAAACAATAACAACAACAATATACATCACCACCCACCACCACCCGAGCCTCGGTGGTGGTGGTGGTCGGCTGTCGAGCACCCAACAAACCAAACGGACCCTCAAAATTCAATCCAAACACAAAATATATACTCCCTTCGTCACTACGAGTCAAACAATAACAACAATAACAATACCCTCACCGAGTCACGAGTTGACTCGGTGAGTTCTTACCGAGTCGCGACCAAGTCGAGTACAAGAGAGATCCACACGAGTTTTATCATCAAAACATTTAATAAAAACATTTTTATAAAAGATTTTAAATAATTAAAATCGGATTTAAATAAAAATAAAATTAGGGTTTGTAAAATAATGAAGAATGAGGATAAAGGAGGGCGCGTGGGGTGGTTACCGGTGGTGGGAATAGTGGTGGAGGTGGCGGTGGCTCTCGGTGATGGTGGCGGCGGACTGTGGTGGCGCGTAGGGGTGGTTACGGGGTGATTCGAGGGGTGTGGGTGGTACGGGTGTGACGGGGATGTCCCGATCTACAAGTTGGTATAAGGGGTGTAATTGGTGGTGGTCGGAAAATATTCCGGTGGCCGGAATTTTGGGTTCCGGTGGGGGTGTCGCCGGCGAAGGAAAAAGAGAGAGAGAGAAGGGAGAGAGAATGAGGTGTGAGTGTGTGTGTTTTATGTGATGAAAATGAAATAATTAATAATAAATGGGTATTTATATATAAATAAGTATAGGGTAGGTTAGTTATTATTAGAAGTGTAGGGTAGATTTTGTAAATAAACTCAAGGGACCAAAACTGCCAACGCATAAAACTTCTCACGAAAACGCTTCGGGGCTCAAACGACATAGCAAACGGACTCGAAAAATTACGAAACTTGCGCCATTGTTCACGAAATAATTTTTCCAATAAAATCAAGCATAAACTTCAGAGTTTTTCTCAAACTCAAAATAAATCAAATAATTTGGCAAATGCAATACAATTCGAGTTTTCTAGGTTGTGCTGAGTCAATCAAGGAATAAATTCTCGTTTCCAATATATCTCACGCTTCTCAAGCCCAATTTAACATGCATTAAAAATTTAAAAGTATCTCAGGTACGAAAATAAAAGTTTGGCTAGAAATGGGTTTTAGGAAAAGTACCAGGTGTTACAAGGCTTATCCTCTCCAAGGATGGAGAGGGGTTTATATACATGGGTTTTGCCACTAGGGCGTGCCACTTGGGCTGCGGATCAGGTATACAGTGGGTAAAGACCCGTCCTTCTTCCGCGAACTAATCTAATTCTAAACTACGTATAACTAACTAATGTAACTACTACGAGCTAAACAATGCTTAATCATATCTGGGGTGACCGAATCTTTCTTATCCAAAAATCGTATTCCTAACAATCTCCCCCTAAGAGAGGTCACCCTTTTGTTCTTTATTCTTGAATTCTTTCATTGAGATCTTTGTAGATTCTTTTGTAGCTCGTAGTCATTGATTCTTCATAGATGTACGACTCAAGATGACTTCCTTGATGCATATGATGATCTTTTGACTTTGGTCTTCGTTCTTCATCCATATATTTAGCTTCAAGTCATCTTTGAGTGTATGTGTCTCTTTGTGATGTAATGATTATCTTTGTGATGTCATGCTTACACTTTTCTGGATCATGATCTTCTGCATTAGAGTTGAGGAAGCATAGTCGTAGCCCATTCTTTGATCACGATATCTTGAGCTATGAAGTTGAAGTGTAAGCATGAGATGATGAATCTGCATCTTTTCAGCAATCTGCATCGATAGTCGACTTCTTTGTCTTTGTTGTGATTACGCCTTTCCAACATGCCCATACATCTTTGTTGAGTAGATCTTCATGGTTGAAAAGCTCTGACGACTCTGTGTATATGTTGGTATGAGCATGTGGAACTTTGAGTGATGGTGGTGAACATGGTAAGTTGGGTATGTTGAGCTGCATAAAACATGGTTAGTAATAAACATACCGGCACTTACAAGTTTGGATTTCGAGATCGTCAACAGCATAGTGTGAAGACTTTCTCTAATCCTTACCAAGGCCGTTCCCAATCGGATGCCCCCGAAAGGGCTTTCACTGACATACCGAAGTACACCAACGATTAGGTGAGTCGCTGGAGATCACCCCACGACTGTAGACCTTTTGGAACACCACCGAACACACTAAGCGTAACCTACAAGAGATTACCGAAGTGACCTGCTGTCAGGGCTGTTTGATGTTGACCCTGGCAGGAGTTTCCACTCAATCATTGGGAAATACTTATGTACATTCCCTCATAAGTGTTCTTGGCAGATTGCTAAGATCTGCGTAGGACTCGAAATATTACACCTGGTGCCCTTAATGTTGAACCACCAGTGTATAAGTATCAAGTGTACCTATGAGATCTTTTGATGCATCTCTTGGCTCTAGACTCGATAAGTGCACATTGGTTATCCTATGCGGAGACTAGGGAGGGGTCTCCTGTTTCAATATCAACTAGCTCTAAGAGACTAGTCGATAGTTTACACCGGTTCCCCGTGAGAATGAAACAAGCTCTTTTAAGAGAACTTGAGTGGCTGGAAGGTTTAGTGCAGTGCGTCACTGGGTCCATGACGTCTTTATCTTCAATACCGATGTTACCTTGGTAACAATCAGTAGCATATGAATTGAACCCGGTTTCTGCCCTAAGGTTGAATAATTGGAGGGCTATTTCTTTTCACCCTTTCTCATTTCATTTCTTTTTAATTCTTCAACCCCTTCAGTGCTTACCGAGACTTCATTTACTAGAACCTTGTTGGGTTTGTTCCAGTCCTAGCTCAGTCTCAGTCGGCACTCTTCCCTTTCTCACTTTTCTCCTTTTTTCAATCATTCCTAAGGACTTCTAATCTATCTATTGGATTGTCCCTGGGAAGATCCCTCCGGTTCTGGTGGATCATGGGAACATATACCTAACCTTACCATCCTTATAACTCCATGCATTAAATTAAAGTGGTCGGTCTTTTGGTATTTTTCCACATTCGCCATATAACCAAAATCATTGAAAATTCTCTCAAAGTGTTTATGATAAAGAAACACATTTTGTTAACACTTTGAGAGTTTTATCATTTTTCAAATGCTCCCCCTTAACATGTGCTTATAGGTAGAAAGAAATTTGCACATGTCGGGGTGAGTTGCACTTATTTGAATTGATCGGCTCTTAATAGACATATACCCGAGGGACACGTTTACGTTGCTTAGTTAAAGGGATCCATTATCAGCTTTTAGGTGATAACTAGCCCTAATAACTAACTTGAAGTTGTTAACATTCCTTAAAAAGGAAGTTAGACCCGTCAAAGTATATATCTAAGAAGAGTTTCTCGAAACGGTACTTTCTACTTTGACCAGTCCTCTTCGAGACACGTTTACATCACTGGTTAGACCAGCTTGAAATTATTACCCGGCCAGGACTAGTCTTTTCGATTCACGACTTTTCATGTTTCGTCAATTCATGAGTCAAATTCTGAGTCATAAGCAATTCACGGTTTCTACTTGATTTTGTAAAATCCCGCGAAAGACTCTTAGCCACTTGCTCCCCCTCAATATGTGCACATTGATTGAATCAATTTTGAAAAACTTTGGCACATACGGGTGAGCTTTCAAAAGAGATCATTTATTCATCATTTTAAATCACTTGCTCCCCCTCAATATGTGCTTTGCTCATATTCTAAAATGTTTTAAAATTTTAGCACATAAGGGAGCGATCTTTTGAGTCCAAAACATCTTTATAAGCTCAAGAACATCACATTTAATCACTTGCTCCCCCTTAATATGTGCTTTGATTATCCAAAAAACTTTAACATTTTAGCACACAAGGGAGCATTCTCGAAAGTCCACAAATATTCTTTATGAGTCCAAAAACATCACTTTTAAATCAGTTTTTATATTTAAATCACATTCTCTCCCCCGATCATAAAATTTCAAATCATTTGAAATGATTTTCTAAAAAGCTTTGGAGAGACATGTGATAAAATTTTAAATGTTTACTGATTATGAGACACTTTTTGAGTTTTCATTGTGGCTGGTGCACAAAGTTTTTAAAGGTGCAGAAATTTTGAGCATATATGCTCCCCCTCAATTAATGACCCGTTTTTTCATTTTAACATTTAGTAGCCATTAATGTGAGTGGTAACGTATACGAGAAAATTTAAGACCAATGGCTACCTTGTACACCACAAAATCTCTTTTGAAGAATTTTAGAAGAAAGAGATTTTGGGAAAAGAAGACTTCTCTTCTTTTACTAGAAAGGCTGCACTGAAGCGTACAACTTTTCGGATGATCCACACACAGTGAAAAATATAAAAACTTTTTAATTATTACATATACCAAAATTATTAAAAGTTAACATATTGTCATATTACATCACCCAATTAAAGTGGAGCAAGGTGATGAGAATCCATCTTGGAATATCATTCGGTTCTCTGAAGAAGCATGTAGTCGCCCTCACGAACTCTTCCTCCCACATAGCACTCAAGACTGCGGTAAATTCTTCTCATCTTCATGCGGTGACGAATGGCCTTTAGGAACTCAAGGTTCATCTTCAAATCATGATCAGTCCATTGGCTGGTGTATCTTCCGGGTCTGGTAGAGTAGACTTGATATTCTTTCACACAGAAGTCTAGCGCATCATCGACCATTTCCAACGTCCCGTCACTGTACTTGTGCAATTCATCACTCCGCATAACCATTTGAATGTTATACTTGTCTCTGTAAACCACAGCACTTGGAGAATCAATCACAGTGAAATCTGCTACTGGTTCCAATCTACCAATCTCCCACTCTGGCTTTGTAAGGTTCAGTTGTGTTTGGTAGCTTTCGATGCCAAGTTGTAGATCTTCAACACGTTTCCTTATAACTAGAGCCCTTATCCAGTGAAGAATAGCAAACACAAGTGTCTTCTTCTCTTGGATGTGCAGTAGAAATAGATCTTCGAAGTCATTGGCCCGGAGATGTTTGAAGTCACCTTCACTGATCTCGTAGTCCCTTAGATCCGCACGTTTAAGAACAATGGACTTCAGGTAGTCATATCCATAGATGGAATGAATCTTAACATTCACGACACTGATGATCTGAAGAGGTGAACGAACAAACTTCCTGTCACCTTTGGCTTTGAACCGTTCCACATAGAACTCCTGCTTCTTGAACCACCAATGTGATATGCCCAAAGCTGTCGGAAGATCATATTCACACTCTTTATCAATCCACATAGCATCAGGTACCATCTGTTCCAGGCCACTGTCATTGTAGCGAGCCGCTTTCATCTTGGTGATGGATAGAGCATATTTATGTTGTTTGTTCCCATACCGAAGATATTCGAGATCTTTGTTGAAGAAGAAATCTGCTTGAATAGTAATGTAGCCTGGAGTCCCACCCAAAGGAAGTGGTTTGCTGTAACCATGTTGAACAACTTCTTCATTAACTGGATCGTTGAACATCTTGTGACATTCTTCCATTTGAAACTGGAGATGAGTCACATGGATGAAAAACTTTGACGATGTCTTATGCTGGACCTTCTAGATCTTTTTGAGACAACTTGCTTATTCCACGCTCTTTGAAGAACCATGCAATGAATGATCCCATATCTCCGGTTTGTGAGAGCAAGGAGTTATCAGCAGGAGGTGTGAAGCAGCTGGATATGGCATTGACCCAGTTGTTGTCAGATACTGGTTGATCTGATGGTGTCACTGACCAGCTTGGCTCAGTAGTTGGCAGCTGAGTAGTCTTTGGCCGGATACATGCTTGTAATACTTCTTTTGACAGTTTGACTGATGGAGCATCATCAGCTCTGGTAATAGATTCCCACCACACATCATTTTGAGATATGTGGGATGTAGAAGCATCATCTTCTTCATTGTTTGAGTATCCTGCACCGTGTGACACCACCGATTCTTCATTTATTGCTTGATCCTTGTGAGCTGGAGAGGGCATACTTGCTCTTGTAGTGTCGATAGTCGTCCATGCAGCATGTGATGCGTGAGGAGCTTGCTTGGATGAAGATGATTTCTCAAAGTGTTTGGAGGATGGCTTGCTTGATGATGAAGGTTGTGGTGGAGGCATAGACAAAGTTCCAAAGCTACTAGGCTGTCCTGAAGGTCTTGAGGGTCCCGATGACCCAGGAGGTGGAGGTGGTGGTGGAAATGTGGTAGGGTGTTGATGATGCCCTTGTTGTTTTCTTTTCCTTTTCCTTTCTTTTTCCATCTCACGATGATGTTGTTCAGCATTATCTCGAAGGATTGAGTTTTCAAGAGCTTCATACAGCTTCTGGTGTGCTACATGTCCCTTGTATTGTTGGTTCTGGAACATT
>LBNU01006229.1:101870-126970 GCA_014162995.1 Artemisia annua | reverse complement strand
CCAAAAGCAGTTTCACACTATATATCAATAGCTATAGTATAATATCACAAGTGATACATAAGAGTAAACTCATAAATGATGTAAACATTTGATAAGTTGATGCTTTATCACTTCATTCTTCTCAGCATAACATGATTTTTTCTTCCTCAAATCAGGTGGAATAAAATCACTTGTCCAACACCTAAGTATATAATGTTATTGATACGCAGCACATTACAATTCTTTAATACACAAAATATGTGACGACCTAAAATCTCACAGCGAACAAAAAGCTGACAACAGCCAACTGAACCATCTTGTTTGTTATACAACATCGTCATAAAAAAACAAAACAAAAAAAGAAAAGAAAAATTAAAAAAAAAAAATAAGACACATAATATCACAAGTGATATGTAACTCCTAAAAAAAGAAGATGATGATGCCACATCATCATCCTTATGGATATCGAGTATCTTGCACCGTCGTAAAAAAACCATTCACATGTAACTTAACACTTATTATTACTAACATTGGAGTATCACAAGTGATAAATAAATGTGAATTTAAAGTAACAATGAATAACAAGAAAGCAAACTATTAAATAATTGATGATCTAAAAGATGATCCGACAATTATCCACAATATACAAAGGGAAAATTAAAATTTACCATAACATGTTTATCTGATGAAAAATGTCACCTTGGAGAAATACCAGACAAGAAATTAGGATACACACATTGAAGTACTAATAAAAGATGGTAAATTCCAAAAGTACTAGATGAATAAAAAAAGATCATCACACCTGAAGTAGAACGAGACCAACATGATGAACCAACACCAACTTGACTACTTTCAATACATCTAAGCCCAATAAAATGACCCATTTTACCACCATTACTAACACATTCTTTTCATCTCGAAACAAAACCAGAAACACAAGTGTTAGCAATGCGGCTACCCATTTTCACAACTTGTTACTACTATTTTTACTACTATATTTTTCTTGCTATAAACTACCGTAAAATGCATACCATGTCCTAAGTCCTAACCTTTATGGCTCAGCATTTCAAGTGTCAAATACAATAGTCGAAAAACCACATAAGAGACTTCTATTTTGATTAAATTAAACAACTTTTACCACTAATTAACAATGACCCAACTAGGTTTTCCACTAATTAACATAAAAGAAATGAACAAGACCCATTTATTTCTCATGGACATTAAGTCGAACATCTAATATGCAAAATGGAATATAAAACTGCATAGCTCACCTATGTATCCAATATCAGTTACAAGCTCATCTCAATTGGTTAAATGTTAATGCAATTGAATTGAAGTAAATGATATACACCCCAGACCACCGCCATACGCACTCCCCGACCGCCACCGCTCCCGCACACGCTCACCCAACCGTCACCGCTCCAGACGCGCCACCAACCACCGTTCCCCCTCACCAGACCAGTCATCACCTAAACGCCGTAAACATGATGACATCACACACGTGATATCTGATTTCGTTGATGGAATAGTGAAGGAGAAGAAAGAGAATAGTAATAAGGATGACATGGCGATGGATGAGGTGGTGATGGACGGAGATGAGATGGACAATTGATGATGATGGTGGTGAAGTAACTGCTTTTTAGAGGGAACCGGTTGGGAGGAAAACACACTTTTGTGTGTGAGCTAAATGAGGCGATTTGGAGAAAAAAAAGAATATATACTTGGGAGGAAATAGGTTTAAAAAATTAAATCTTAGATTAATCTAGACCCTTAGATCAAAAATGATGGATGGTGGGGATTTGTCCCTTGATATGCACCAAAATAAGGGTATGCAATTGAATTTTCCTCTCATTAGGTAGAAAAATTTCAAAGATATCATGGTGTAAGTGATGGTTCGGTTCAATCAAGGGAAGAAAATAAAAAACAAGCCTTACCTCATGAATATTCTTGTCTCCAAAATATCTATTATACAATGTATATGTATTAATTTGGTATTAGGTTAATTAGTAATAACATGTAAGGGAACAAAAGGAGGTGATTAAATGGTAAAGTAAGGTGTAAATTTTTTGTAAATGTAGTTGGTATAAGTATTGGGTATTTGAAATAGTATTGTCTCGTAATTTATTAATTTATCGTAATTATATATATAGTTTAAGTGTATATATATAAATAAAATAATATTCAACAAGTGAAAGTAAATCATCATTTAAATTTTTGGAGTAGTTTACCAAGTAATAGAATGTATTAAAATGTTTATTTAACTCTAACCATAACTAACTGAGTGTCGGTACGCGTGTGGGCTTGTTTTTCACGAAGTGCGAGATAACCTCTCGTGTCAGTAAATGTCAGAAAATATATATTGTTCATTTTCTGATAAAATAAATATTTTTACTATTAAAATAATAGTACGAAAAATTACCGTTTGTCACAAACAGTTTCGAGTTTTATGAATAAGCATTGCCCTGGAAATGCCAGTTGCTACAGGCTGACTGATGAAAAACTCTTCGAGCAAGATATGCAAGTCCTGTTAGAGGTTCAAGCGGAGGAAGAACGTCAGGCAAGAGCTCGTGAGACGCGAGCAAAAGCTAAATAAGATCGGAGAAACCGTCGAGCAGAATGGCGATAGAAAATGGGATTAAACCGTGTGCCATCGAGTGAGGATGATTCGAGTGCCTCCTATTCGACTGACGAGGGCTATGACACAGACTGAATTATTTTCTTGATTCATAGTTTTATTATCATTATCGTATGGTAGTTTAGGGGTTTTAATTTCCGTTTCTTAGTTTAATGTTGTCGACGTTGTAAAATAATTGTACATTGTTTGAAGTAATTTCAATCCTATGTTTAATATAGTTGCATTTACAAAACAATTACATATTTACATTACATATTTACACCTTACATTTTTACAAAACAATTAACTATTTAAAACTTTACAAACCATTTACATTTACAAATATACAAACAAAATAAAAAAAACAACAAAAGAAAGGGAAAGAAAAAGTACAGGGGTGTCAGCAAACGAGCTCGTCGTGCAGACGAAGAGCTCTTCATCGGCAAGCAACGGCGAGAGTTTGATGGTGCAGCGGCGAGGTTCGGCGGGGATGAAGACCCCTCCACATAGGAACGGCGAGCTCGGTCGAAACGCTGCACCGTCCGCTCTAATATGAATTGCATATCCTGGTAAATAATGCGCCCACTGACATGGAGGGCATTTTTTTGATAAAATAACACTATAAGTGAAGGTTGTTGCATTACGCTTTACGACGGGTGTTTAACCATATGTTATTACCACGGGGTAGCCGATCATTTGCAAAGTGTGATTGTTTTACAAAGTCTAAAAAGTAATTACATCCGTTGGATCATTATATAAGATCTGATCAAATAAAAGAGGGGCAAATACATATAAGGGCATACCGGTCATTCTATTACATCTTTATTTCTCATCAGAACCCAACATCAAATCCAAAAATAAAAGACGGTCTCCGGTGATGTTCATCACCGTCACCACCATTTGCACCGTCAATACCGTCAAAAATCACAACCACTACAACAACTTCTCATTAACCTCATCTCATAGATGAATAACCACGCAAACAATCTCCAATCGATAATACCAATGCAATCGCATTTATTGCACCCCTTGATGTAACCGCCGAACACTCATGCAGAGGATAACGCGTTGACGACGAGTTTAGACTGGTAATAATGTGTTTGTGAGATATGGTTTGTTTGAGCAACGGGTAATAAGTACGTCGGGACGAAGTTAGCAGGAGGTATTTGCAGTGCGTGGCGGTGGCGGATCGTTTATGATGACTGTTGGTGTAGTGTGAAATAAGTGGATGAAGAGGAAAGAATCTTTAGAAGTACATTGACATTTCTAAAAATAACTTGACAAAATGGTATTAGACTATTTAACATTGTTAGATATTACCATGTACTAATATTATTAGGAGTTACTGTATCAATTGGTAATTTTGTGTTGAAAAACGGGCCATAGAATTATGAATTTATGATAGAGCATGTGGTTGCTTGGTCAGCATGTCTTTTATCATGGTTTATAGTTGAAAATAAGTAACTGATGTGTTTTTTAGGTTCATCAATTAACTAATGAACCTTATTAACTGATTTTTAAAAAAGGCATTTTGTTCATCAATTACTTTGGTTCATCAATTTTTTCAGATTCATCAATTTATGGTTCATCAAATTTGATCAAATGTTTGGGTTCATCAATGTTTTCAGGTTCATCAAATTTCGGGTTCATCAATTTCAGGTTCATCAAATTTGATCAAATGTTTGGGTTCATCAAATTGATCACAGTTCTTTTCAGGTTCATTAAATTTCAGGTTCATCAAATTTCAGGTTCATCAATTTTTTCAGGTTCATCAATTTGATCAAATGTTTGGGTTCATCAATTCTATTTAACAAAACAAACTGATAGTTTTGTTAAACTGAAAATAACTTGATCAATTAGTGCATTTAAATGTATTTTTATATGAAAAAATCTCTTTTAGTCATTTTATCAAACACTTTGTGTGCACTAAATATGACTAAGACGTCATCTTTAACGCGCGATATCTCACTCATATCATATCGGATTTGAGTGATTCAAATTTCTGAGTAAAGAATGGCCAAGAAGCTACAACTTTCGTGTTTTAAGTTTTGCAAAATTCGGCCTTTAAACTAGATAAAATTAGAGCCGAAAATGCAAAAGATTTCAAGAAAATCAACACACACTTAAAAGTTGAAAAAAAAGTTGTGATTCATATATGATAATGCATATCAAATTAAAGAGAATTGAATTTAAAAAATTATGGTGAAATCGGTTTTACATAAAAGTTTGTCGTTTGAAAGTTATTTACGTTTAGAGTTTTGGGGTGAATAAAAAAAGAGGTTAAAAGGACCAAAATACCCCCTAACCTAATTTAATAAGAAAAAAAGGGAAGGAATTGGTGGAAGACACTTGTCACATTCTGAGTGGCTTTCTAGCCTTTTTAATTTTGTCTACTTTCTAAAGGATCGCAACTCATTACCACGTAATGCAATTCTCACTTGAAAAAGAGTAAAAATACATAGAGATCTAGTTGATTCATTAGTTTATTAAGTCAACTAGTCAACGCCTTAAATTTTTTGGGAAAAAAATAGAAAGAAAAGAAAACAGTTCTAGATTATTTGATTTTTTAACCTAAGCTTTTTAAATACTTTTGTAGTCTTTTACGTGTTGAATTTGGGGTTACGGTGTACTATGTGACTATCCTATCCGTTTTGGTCACATTTTCTCATTTTTTATTAACATACTCGTTTTATATAAATGCATCTCACTAAATACTCCACACACACTCACAAATTAAATAAAAAACATTAAAATAAAAAAAGAGGCCCACAATTTATCAAACACACTTAAGGTGAGCCACTCACCCTTTTCTTCTCTTTTTGGCCTCCCTCGCGCGTGACTCGTGCTTACCGAAATGGGGTGGCGCATGACTACCTCCTCACCTAGTGAAAAGTAAGGCTGCTCATAGGGTGAAAACCGGACCGGACTGAGAAAAACTGGACCGGACCGGACCGAATCCGGCAAAAAACCTAGACCGAGACCGGACCGTTCGGTCCTGTCTCGGTTTTGTCTCGGTCCGGTCTCGGTCCAAATAGGCTAAATGTCCGGTTTTTAAGCCGGACCGGACTAGACCGAACCGGACCTAAACCAAAATTATGAAAAACCCTAGAACGAGACCGGACCGAATGTGGTTGGTCCGGTCTCTGTCCAGTCCGGTTGGTTTTGTCTGTCGGTCCGGTCCATCCGGTCCGTTTGCTCACCCCTAGTGAGAAGTCACAGCCATGCCTTTTCTTCCTCTTTTTGGTCCAGTCCGAATGTGGTTGGTCCGTTTAGTCTTAAGGTGGGCCACTAACCTTTTCTTCCTCTTTTTGGCCTTCCTCGTGCCCACCAGAATGAGGGTTGCGCGTGACTACCTCCTTTCTTAGTGACAAGTCACGAGAATGCCTTCTAGTCTTAGACTAAGTTGATCAAGAAAAAAGTTGTAGAAAAAAAAGTTAAGTTGACGTTGATGTGACAGTGGTGATCGTGGTCATGTGTGCTCAACATTACACTTAGCCTTAAGTCCTTACGTCACGTTGACAAAACAAAATTTTACATTGGCTTATTATTATTATTTATCTTTTTACAATTTTGGTCTTTGTATTTTTAATAAATCTTTTATATAATAAAAGAATTACATCATTTCAGAGTCTTTTTGACAAAACAATCTTATAGGAAAAAAAATTGGACCAATAGGAGAGCTCGATTTTGACACATAGGCGAAATCGAGCAATATGATTGGCCAATAAAAAGTCAAAATTGAATTGATTTTGGTCAAACTTTAATAAATTTGATGGAGAATTTGGTTGAGGAAAAAAACATAGAAAAATATAGGTGTCAAATTTATGAAAATAAAAACTTAAAAAAAGAGGAGGTAATTAATAAAACATTAGTGGTTGAATTTTAAATATACTATATGGAGTTAAGTGTAAAATTATAAATCTCTATGTTTTTTGAAAACTTTAGATAATAAACAAATAACCCCTTACACTTTATACCCCCTACATTTTATAATATGAACTTTGTTTACAATTACATGAGTATTAGTACTGGCTTGAGACTTCCATCCATTAAACTTACAAAATTTTATAAATATACGAATTATGTTTAATATACGTTAAATATTTTTAAAATAAATATTAGTTTCGTTAAATATTTTTAAAATAAATATTAGTTTTAAAAAAACTTTCATCTATTAAAATATTTTTTTTACTATGTACGTTAAATAAGGACCCATGTTATCCTACTTAAAAGTTTAATCTATACGTACACGGACTTGAATATTAAATACGGCTAAATAATTATTAACGGTAATATAAATATCAACGACTCATGTAATTATTATTTAAAGTTTATATACGGATATCCTGAAAACATTTTTGTAAAACTTTACGGAGTATATTTTAACTTCATCAGCTCATTATGTGCTACTAAACTCGCACATTTCGTACAACATGATACCAATTGTTAAAAGTTAAACAACAACATCAACCTCCACATCTATGTCAACTAAATAAAAATTTATATACGGATATATTTTAACTTATAACATCGACAGCGCTCGTGCCACGTATGCAAAATCGAGCAATATGATTGGTTAATAAAAAGTCAAAATTGGCTTCAATTTAGTCAAACAATGTTAAATTTCGTTTCACAAGCAAATTGTGTATAAAAATCAAAGTGTCAATTTTGTGAGAAAAAGAAACTTGATGAATGGCGGGGTTAATTTTAAAAGACTAGGGGTCAAATATAAACTTTTAAAGAGATAAACAGAGTCCCAAATTTTAACCCACATAAGAATCAGTTTTTCCCTTCCTCTCATCTCTTCTACCCCACATGACAAAACCTAAATATTCGTTCTTTCAATTCATGAGATTGGATATTCATGATGTATTGCAGTGATGAACGAATATTTATGTTTTAATTCATGAATATCCAATATCACGAGACATAACAATCGCATCCATCTTCTATAACCCGAATCAAACTATACCTTCCCAGATCAAACCGATTTGGAGAATCAAAATCGAATATTAAAACGTATAAAACCGTACAAAACCGTATAAAGTTGTCGATGTTTAAGCTTAAAAATGTATTAATGACTGAGATTAGGTTTAAGTTAAGCTTCTTTTTTCTTCTTTTTTTAAATGATCTTTTGGTATTGGGTTTAGCTGATAAAGTTTGTTAAATTTGACTTGTGTTTTGTTGAAGTTTTGCGTTTGTGGGTCTTTTGTATTGTTTAGTTGATAAAGTTGTGAAATTTGTTGAATTTAATGGTATATTATGTTGAATTTTTTATTCTTATAGCGTTCGGGCATAATAAAGTGGTGATTGGTATGCTTTCTGTATGTGTTATTTTTTATAATGCCATGTTCGTTCTTGAAAGTGGTAGCTACTCAGAAACTGATTTGGTGTTGTTTACGTTTACATAGCTGATCTATAACAGAAGGAAAAAAACAAAATAATCCAAGTTAACACAAAAACCATCTTAACCCAACATCAACCGGAAATTTCTGTACATTTTGGACAAAGTAGCATGACTCATAGGTGACACTATAGATTTTTTGTGTTTATCTTTCAAAAAGTTAACTTTTAATCGACACACATTATGTTTCTATATCACATACGATAAGATAGTGAGGAGTTATGGATATTGATGATCTCAAATAAGAATCTCCCTCTAAAAGTTGTAAATAGAGTTTGTATAAATAAGTTTTTAGTGTTTTTGTGTACTTTAAGTTAACTAATTATTAGGGGTCACTAATGTTGTCAAGTGACTTTCGACATGTTTCCATAATTCCGTAGGTATTGGATGCAAACTCTTTGATTGGAGCATAATGGAGTGTTGTTCTTCATAGGGAAGGGATTAGCACATTTTCGTTTTTTTATCGGGACACTCACGGTACAAGCAGTTAAAGCAGTTTATACTAAAAGTACAACTGTTTATTGCATAATGTGGTCCAATAAAAATTGAAAGTGTGCCAATCAATTCTCTTCTTCATATGATGTGGGGGATGCTTATATACCACACTTGAAAAAAGATTATGCGTTGCAAAGTAACTTATGTGCCTTCTAATAGAATCTGAATCATTAAACAAGCCATTGTAACACTATTCTTTTGAATTTGAATTTGATTTGGATATATAACATCAACGAAAATAGTTAAGGTTAAAGTTGAATCAATTTGACTCTGAAAATTCAAACTGGACACTTATTTTGAGACGGAGGTAGTATAAAGGTTCAGCTTTTAGCATATTTACTTTAAATTAACAATTACTCAAAGAAAAAAACATTATAATTAAAATTTATGTCAAAACCGCACGGGTATTATAACTAGTCAAAATATAATTCCAATGTAAAACTTAATTTCAAAAGTATAAAAATATAAATTGTTTATTCTAAAAATAAATTTGCTTTAAACTAACCGACCCACCTTGCAAACATAAAACCAAACAAAACCTTAAAAAGTAAAGCAAATCCCAAACACCTTAATATCATCTGCCGGAGAAAAAAAGAAATCGAATGGAGGGCGGCGGAGAGAAGATGTGCAGCATACATTACCAACGAAGAAGAAAACCTTCTCTTAAACGACCTAAAATCCTCCCTCAAGTATATACCATTTAAAAAAAAAAAAAAAAATTATTATTATTTTTTATTTTTTTGGTGTGTGTTTAAAGCAGTATTAATAATAAGTGTTAGATCATTACTTTTATGCTTATTAGTTGCATGTTTTTTCTTGGGATAACTCATTAAGTTGCTACATTACAATGTTAACAATTAGCTGCCCCTCTTGGTTTTATACCTTTTGTGAGCATATTGTATGTATCATAGGGGTGTTTGTTTAAGCTTATTAATGGGCTTATAAGCTTATCTTTTTTCGGCTTATGCTTCATAAGCCCCGCTTTTGGCTTATTTTGTGAATTATCGTCTTATATAAGTTTATTATGCCATAAAAAATTTATAAGCCCACAAATTTCAAATAAGCCGAAAACAGATAAGCTCATAAGCTAATAAGCTTAAACTATATAAGCCCACAAATTTCAAAATAAGCCGAAAAAAATACAAGCCCAAAACAGATAAGCTCATAAGCCCCACTTTTTTGGCTTATTTTGGGACTTATCGTCTATATAAGTTTATTATGTCCTAACAAACTTATATAAGCCCACAAATTTCAATATAAGCTTAAAACAGATAAGCTCATAAGCCCATTAATAAGCTTAAACAAACACCCCCTATACTTTCAAAAATTAATGAAATTTGAAAATCTGATAAACTATTGAATGGTGTTAAGAACCTCTCTTTTTATGTGAGTGGTTCATGCTTATGTTTATTTTGTTTCAATGTATTGTGAATGCATGTGTTGTTTGTGCTCTTGAAATACAAGTTTTGTAGCGTAGTATTTGACCATAAAGATAGTCAAACTTATATTGATAATGATGTTATGGGACCACGCGTAGTGGTTAACATCACACCACTAAACTCCCGTAGTGGTTAACATTAACCACACGACACAAACATACACACCACGCGCGTGAAACATGAACAAAATATGGGACCACGCGTTGGAACACCCCATCACTTCTCATAGTCTAAAAGAGTTATGTTTTCTATATATATAGAAGGTTGCTTATTGTCGTAAGGGATATAACTCTTATCCGAAAATGTAGCTAACTTTGCCACTTTTTCGACTTGTGTCTGGCCATTTTTTTTGTGCCTTTATATAACCATACTTATGAACCGTGTTTATTGTGTGTGTTTTGTGACCATTTTACCCATCCATATTAGTAGGTTAGTAGGAGGGTTGATAAACGAAGAGGTAAAATGGTCATAAAATATACATAACGGATGGAATTCAAGAGTATGGTTATCTAAAAGCGCAAAAAAAAAAAAGAAAAAAAAAAAGATAGCTACACCAAACTCGAAGAAGTGACATGTTAGCTACATTTATAGACAATTATCACGTGTCTAAGCATAAAGACTATTATCACATGTTAGCTATATATGCAAACAGGTTGCTTCTTGTCCTATACATAAAGACTTTGTTACATGTGTGAATGTACTTGTAAGATTCAGATTCTCAATTCTTTAACCATGGTCATTCTTACTAATGAAAACAACAACAATTGTAGTCTTGTAGAGTGAAACTTCTGTGAGTACAGGATTCCGGTATGTCTCCATTGCCGGTTTCTTAAATTGGTTTGTGTTTTTAGTATATGACANTTTTCTCATTCATTTTTTTTTTTACTTTTTTTTTTTTTTTTTTTTTTTTTTTTTTTTTTTTTTTTTTTTTTTTTTTTTTTTTTTTTTTTTTTGTTAAGCAAGTGTTAATAGTAAGTGTTAGATCATTACTTTTATGCTTATTAGTTGGTTGTTAACAATTAGCTGCATTCCGTAATGTATCAAACTTTTTAGAAGTGAAATAAGCATATTGTATGTATTATAGGGGTGTTTGTTTGGACTAAGATCCTCTCAAGTTGTGTACACAACTTGAGTCAAGTTGTGTATACAACTTGTTTAAGCTTATTAATGGGCTTATAAGCTTATCTTTTTTCGGCTTATGTTTCATAAGTCCCACTTTTGGCTTATTTTTGTGACTTATCGTCTTATATAAGTTTATTATGCCATAAAAAATTTATATAAGCAGACAAATTTCAAATAAACCGAAAACAGATAAGCTCATAAGCCCATTAATAAGCTTAAACTATATAAGCCCACAAATTTCAAAGTAAGCCAAAAAAAATACAAGCCCAAAACAGATAAGCTCATAAGCCCCACTTTTTTGGCTTATTTTGGGACTTATCGTCTATATAAGTTTATTATGTCCTAACAAACTTATATAAGCCCACAAATTTCAATATAAGCTTAAAACAGATAAGCTCATAAGCCCATTAATAAGCTTAAACAAACATCCCCTATACTTTCAAAAATTAATGAAATTTGAAAATCTGATAAACTATTGAATGGTGTTAAGAACCTCTCTTTTTATGTGAGTGGTTCATGCTTATGTTTATTTTGTTTCAATGTATTGTGAATGCATGTGTTGTTTGTGCTCTTGAAATACAAGTTTTGTAGCGTAGTATTTGACCATAAAGATAGTCAAACTTATATTGATAATGATGTTATGGGACCACGCGTAGTGGTTAACATCACACCATTAAACTCCCGTAGTGGTTAACATTAACCACACGACACAAACATACACACCACGCCAGTGGCGGAGATAAAGGGGGGTCCGGGGGGTCACGTGACCCCCCGACGAAAAAAATTGTAGTGTAAATTTTCGAAAATTTTCGGCTTTTTTTGTAATTTGCCCCCCCAACGGACCAATTTTTAGTGTAGTTTCTAAAAATTATTATATTTTGCCCCCTCGACACAAAAGTTCTGGCTCCGCCCCTGCACCACGCGCGTGAAACATGAACAAAATATGGGACCACGCGTTGGAACACCCCATCACTTCTCTTAGTCTAAAAGAGTTATGTTTTCTATATATATAGAAGGTTGCTTATTGTCGTAAGGGATATAACTCTTATCCGAAAATGTAGCTAACTTTGCCACTTTTTCGACTTGTGTCTGGCCATTTTTTTTTGTGCCTTTATATAACCATACTTATGAACCGTGTTTATTGTGTGTGTTTTGTGACCATTTTACCCATCCATATTAGTAGGTTAGTAGGAGGGTTGATAAACGAAGAGGTAAAATGGTCATAAAATATACATAACGGATGGAATTCAAGAGTATGGTTATCTAAAAGCGCAAAAAAAAAAAAGAAAAAAAAGAAGATAGCTACACCAAACTCGAAGAAGTGACATGTTAGCTACATTTATAGACAATTATCACGTGTCTAAGCATAAAGACTATTATCACATGTTAGCTATATATGCAAACAGGTTGCTTCTTGTCCTATACATAAAGACTTTTTTACATGTGTGAATGTACTTGTAAGATTCAGATTCTCAATTCTTTAACCATGGTCATTCTTACTAATGAAAACAACAACAATTGTAGTCTTGTAGAGTGAAACTTCTGTGAGTACAGGATTCCGGTATGTCTCCATTGCCGGTTTCTTAAATTGGTTTGTGTTTTTAGTATATGACAGTTTCGTCGTCTAGAGTTAGTTTTGTGGCATGATTTGTTCACATGTGTTGTATGTCGAAATAGAAAATCCTTGAAAGTTCCAGTTATACATTTAGAGCTCTGACTAGTTAAGTTATAATCACTTAATCTGGCTATTGTTGCTTTTCTTTTTACTATTTAACTATCTATTTCATTAGTTTCTAATATTAGTTTTTTCATAGGTGTTGAGTTCTACAATGGGATGGTCGAATATGTTACCTGAGGTACTTGATGTAATANAAAAAAAAAAAAAAAATTATTATTATTTTTTATTTTTTTGGTGTGTGTTTAAAGCAGTATTAATAATAAGTGTTAGATCATTACTTTTATGCTTATTAGTTGCATGTTTTTTCTTGGGATAACTCATTAAGTTGCTACATTACAATGTTAACAATTAGCTGCCCCTCTTGGTTTTATACCTTTTGTGAGCATATTGTATGTATCATAGGGGTGTTTGTTTAAGCTTATTAATGGGCTTATAAGCTTATCTTTTTTCGGCTTATGCTTCATAAGCCCCGCTTTTGGCTTATTTTGTGAATTATCGTCTTATATAAGTTTATTATGCCATAAAAAATTTATAAGCCCACAAATTTCAAATAAGCCGAAAACAGATAAGCTCATAAGCTAATAAGCTTAAACTATATAAGCCCACAAATTTCAAAATAAGCCGAAAAAAATACAAGCCCAAAACAGATAAGCTCATAAGCCCCACTTTTTTGGCTTATTTTGGGACTTATCGTCTATATAAGTTTATTATGTCCTAACAAACTTATATAAGCCCACAAATTTCAATATAAGCTTAAAACAGATAAGCTCATAAGCCCATTAATAAGCTTAAACAAACACCCCCTATACTTTCAAAAATTAATGAAATTTGAAAATCTGATAAACTATTGAATGGTGTTAAGAACCTCTCTTTTTATGTGAGTGGTTCATGCTTATGTTTATTTTGTTTCAATGTATTGTGAATGCATGTGTTGTTTGTGCTCTTGAAATACAAGTTTTGTAGCGTAGTATTTGACCATAAAGATAGTCAAACTTATATTGATAATGATGTTATGGGACCACGCGTAGTGGTTAACATCACACCACTAAACTCCCGTAGTGGTTAACATTAACCACACGACACAAACATACACACCACGCGCGTGAAACATGAACAAAATATGGGACCACGCGTTGGAACACCCCATCACTTCTCATAGTCTAAAAGAGTTATGTTTTCTATATATATAGAAGGTTGCTTATTGTCGTAAGGGATATAACTCTTATCCGAAAATGTAGCTAACTTTGCCACTTTTTCGACTTGTGTCTGGCCATTTTTTTTGTGCCTTTATATAACCATACTTATGAACCGTGTTTATTGTGTGTGTTTTGTGACCATTTTACCCATCCATATTAGTAGGTTAGTAGGAGGGTTGATAAACGAAGAGGTAAAATGGTCATAAAATATACATAACGGATGGAATTCAAGAGTATGGTTATCTAAAAGCGCAAAAAAAAAAAAGAAAAAAAAGAAGATAGCTACACCAAACTCGAAGAAGTGACATGTTAGCTACATTTATAGACAATTATCACGTGTCTAAGCATAAAGACTATTATCACATGTTAGCTATATATGCAAACAGGTTGCTTCTTGTCCTATACATAAAGACTTTGTTACATGTGTGAATGTACTTGTAAGATTCAGATTCTCAATTCTTTAACCATGGTCATTCTTACTAATGAAAACAACAACAATTGTAGTCTTGTAGAGTGAAACTTCTGTGAGTACAGGATTCCGGTATGTCTCCATTGCCGGTTTCTTAAATTGGTTTGTGTTTTTAGTATATGACAGTTTCGTCGTCTAGAGTTAGTTTTGTGGCATGATTTGTTCACATGTGTTGTATGTCGAAATAGAAAATCCTTGAAAGTTCCAGTTATACATTTAGAGCTCTGACTAGTTAAGTTATAATCACTTAATCCGGCTATTGTTGCTTTTCTTTTTACTATTTAACTATCTATTTCATTAGTTTCTAATATTAGTTTTTTCATAGGTGTTGAGTTCTACAATGGGATGGTCGAATATGTTACCTGAGGTACTTGATGTAATAGCACGCAAACATATTGTTTTCTATGAAGATTATCACTCTTTCGCCGGGGTTTGTAAGTCTTGGCATACAGTGGCTTTAAAAGCTGCCAAAGAAGTTGCCAAAGGCAATGGAGCCCCTTCCCGATTGCCATCTCTAATGCTCTCAGAGGAAACAAAAGATAAAAAGTGTCGTGAAATATACCTCCTCTCAAACAAGACGATCCGCGAGATACGACTCCCACAAGTATACGGTAAGTTATGTATGTCTTCGTGTGGGTGGTTGTTAACCGTGGCAAATGATCATTCATCACAACTCATCAATCCATTATCGCGTGAAATCTTCGAGCTTCCGAAGGTTGACACCTTTCCTAGATCAGATATTAAAATATGGTATGACAGCATCAAGAAGCTACTTTTCATAGCTGAGTTGTCATTGGTTGTAGTAGTGTGGGGATATCAAGAGAAGCTAGGGTATTGTCGTATTGGAGATAACAAGTGGACCCCTGTTGATAACGCTGGGAGTACGATAATGGATATCACTTACTATAACAGACAAGTTTATATTTTTGATTTTCATTTCGCAGTCAAAGTATGGGATGTTCATGGGGAAGATCCTACAAAAATAGTCGTCCTTCATTCACACGTTCCTGCAGATTTTTATGCAGATGATGCGGAAGACCTACGCATAGCATATATTCTTGGATTGGATGATGGCGAGAGGAAGAGGTTGTTGGTGGTTAGTAGAAAAGGGGTGATCGATCAGGATGAGGATGATTATGAGACAAATTTTCTTCGAGTTTGGGACTTTGATTTGGAAGATAGAGAATGGTCAAAAGTGAGTGATTTGGGTAACAAAACTTTGTTTGTGGGACATAGTTCGTCGTTTTGGATCGAGGACACCACAGGGGTGATAAAGGGCAATTGCATATACTTCACAGATGACGTTGTTGAGGCGTACCGTGAAAGCCAATATGGAGGAGGGGAAGACATGGGAACATACGATTTATCTGACGAATCCATTGCACGTCACTTCACGGGAGAATCACATAGCCATCTCACCCCACCGATATGGCTTCAATCAATGTAAACTTTCGTAATCTAATCTGGTGTTTGTGATTGGTTTTTTGTAAAGAGGTCATTGGAATGAGAACTTTCCTCATATATTAGTGAAGATATTATCTATGAAATATAGTTGCTACTTTGTTAGTGTATCTGATTTGTCTTTTGTAAATATTCTTGGCTGTACCTTATGAATACTGTTTCATGGAAACAAGATATATTCACCAACTTAACAAAGCAAGTAAATCAGCAACTTATATGTAGTAGTTTTTTTCCTTTTTAATAAAATCACTAAACTTTTTTCTCGATTATAAATGGAAACGAGCGATAAGTAGCAATCTTTGAGGCTGAAACCAATTTTATTTTTTGATTAACAACAAGGCCTTAGGAGCCGTTAGTACTCCTTATCCGGGGTCCTTATTGTTCAGCTTATTTTGGGCTTATTTGTTGAGGTTAGGGGTAGATGCTTGAGAATCCTGAATTTGTGGCTGTATCAGTTGCAATGTTATGCTCTCAGCCTGTATATATCAGCTGAGAAGCTATTGGGTTGTTGCTGCCTACTTTACTGATGTTTTCGAACAAAGTATCATTGCGGCCATGTATGTTCATCGGTCTTAACAGGTTGACCTTTTACGCTTTCAATCAGTCTTTATGAGATCAGAATAAATGAGACTGATTATAAGAGGCTGCGATCAATCTTCGCAGGTTTGATGAAATTTGTGATTGTCCATGTCTTGGCGAGGCAAACTATTAGGTTTGCAGCCATGACGGACGTGTCCAAATTTCTCGATTCTTAACCTCAATGAGCCTCAGTTGCTAATACCGAGCGCAACCAGCGGTATTTTTGGTTGATCTATTGGCTGAAAGGTATTTGTACTGGTTTATATCTGTGTTCCAATTTACTTCCATGACATTTTCCAGATATTTTTGAAGAGCAACAAATTTATGATATTTATCGAGAGCTTCTTGACACATTTACATGAGAAGGAGTTCATGTTAAATTATATTTTTCTACGACTTACCCGGACTTCCCATTTGTCCATTTCTGCTGGAGTATATTATATGTTTGTGTGTATGAAAGATGTGGATAGTCAATCTGCAACGATTGCATTCTTGATATATGTTACGGGTTAAAAAATGATCCAAATGAATATAGAGTGATTAAAATAGAACAAATAAGCAAAAAAAAGGTTCTGATATTAGTTGTTTTGATGATTACTGTTGCATGAAAAGTGGAATGCAGTTGAAAGGATTCCATATCCAGCAATGTACTCGAGTGTTTATGGTGGGGTTATTCTTGATCCAGCAATGATGGTTAGCTCGATAGACGATCATATGGTGCATCGAGGGCACGATGACTATATGGTGATTCTGATGAAGAAGGAATTGAAGCCCGAAGCCAAGACACACCTCGCTCCCAGCTGGTAGCTCTGTCCCATGCTCAAGTATAAGAAATGGTTTACTTAGGAGGCGATACAATGAAGGTACTATAGTGTTTATTTGTTGCTTTCGTACTTATTTAAGGTTCAAATGACATTTTCATATTCACAACAGTTTGACAGTCTAACAAAACTGAATATATAGTGTACTTTGTTTAAACAATTCAGGAAGCTGATACGAAACATAATGGGAGGATTGACATGGAAGAATGGATAACCCTTGCTCTACGACATCCACGCCTTTTGTAGAATATGACCCTCCATCCATGAGTATACTCCAGCTACGTCTTATGCAATTTGTACTATGATTAATGATTTATTTCAGATGCTGTGGTGCAAAATGAAGAAAAAAATTCGGATTTTTTTGGTGTAATTGATGAGTTTGATTTTTGATTTGCAGGATCTTTAGGCTTGCTCACGAAGTAAAAAGAGTTTTTATTTAATTCAATTGAAGATATTAAGGCTGGAAGTCTTGCTACACTTATAGTTGATGCGCTTTTGCAATGTTTTTTTCCCCTTGCGTATCGAGACTGCCCAAGCACAGGTATAAGTGCTTTAATACATACTTAATTATTTGCCAATACATGTGTAAGACTTGGGGTGTGAATGTGAAATGATTAATTTGCGGTCCAGAAAAACGTAGAAACATCATCTAGGAGGATCTTTTTAGTATCAATTCTTTTGTTGTTTGACGACCGAAATGCTCTGTATTTTGCTCTAAAAGTAAAAAATCCTTAAACTTTGATACGTTTTAAGTAACTTTGAAAGTGGTCCTGAGGTTACTTTGCCAACATTGAAGAGGTATTCAGGGCAGTTCAAACAAACTTATTTAGAGTTACGAATTTTCTTCATGCATATCAACATATGTATTTTAATTTCATTACCAACTTCTAGCTAAATGATACTTATATTTTCGAATTAAAATGTACTCATGGATCACAATGATTTACAAATAACATGCTGAGCCATCTAAAAACTTAAAATCGTGGGTTCGCAACATCCTTGGTGGTCAATCCTAGAACCTCACATAACTCTGGATACAAAGATTTTCGAATTTCAGAGTACACTTCACCATCCCACTTCTTCTTGGCCAAATCCTCTCCCATGCTCACAGCAGCCTCCAACACACTCTCCCCGTCGTCATGAGCCGAACCAACCAACCCCATTGCCACTGCCTCTTCCGCCTTTACCTTCACGCCTCGCAACAATATATCTCTTCGAGCTTCCGGTTTCCCTATCTTTGATCTCATCATGGCAATGAAATAGTCTGGTAACGTTATCCCTATGTCAAGTTCACTCATGTACAAAACACCTCGATCACGCCTCATCAAGACGTAATCATGGCTAATGGCAAGAACTAGTCCTGCAGCACAAGCATGACCCGTAATGGCTGCAATTGTTGGCATGGGTAAGGAGACTAAATCCACGACAAGCAGCTTGAAGAGATCTACCATGTTGAGAAGGAGATCAATGGTCTTGGAAGGGGATCCATCCGAAGCCGATTTAGCCCACTTGAGATCAAAACCATTGGAGAAGTACTTGCCTTGGGCCGAGGTGATGAGTACGGAGCCAGGAATGGACTGGGACTTAACCTCGGAAAGTGCTGAACGAATGGAGGAGATGAATGTAGGATTAAGGCAGTGTTCATCGTCGCCAGTAAGGGTGAGGAAGAACACATTGCCGCGTTTTTCTAAGGTACACATGATGGTTTTTGGTTATGGGTAGCTAATTTGAGCAGATGGATTTATAATGACAATAGTATGAATGCAGACATATGTGCATGGGAAATATTTTCCGAACAACCTTAACCAAATATTGTTTTACCTAATTTACCGTAGATTATAAATCAGAACTAGCTTATCAACCCCAACCAAATTTGGTCAACATAATATTTTTCGTTCTAAAATAATTAATGAGTGTAAAGAGTCTTTTTTGGATTTAGAGCTCAGGGAGTAATAACGCAAAACGCGCGTTATTCCTACATGGCAATCCCTCAACGACGTTTTCCCACGTTAAACATTTTCTAGTCGAGTGCGTTGGTGAGGCGTTTTAACGTACGTTATTATAGTAACGTGCGTTACTAGAGTGGAGACAATTAAAAAAAAAATTACACCAACACCCCCTAACGTTATTATAATACTAGATATTTGAATTAAAAAAAAAAATAATAAAAAAAAATTAAAAATAAAAAAATAAAAAATACTCAAACCGTTTGAAGGCAAACGGCTATAATTCAAATTTTTTTTTAAACCTTATAAAGATAACACATTATTTACTAATATATACACACTTAGCATTCTCACGGTTAACATATTTATACACAATTATGGCTTGTAAACTATCACATACCGTCGAAGAACTGCAACGATTTATCAAAAAAGAAACCGAGAAAGGCGACACGGATCGCCAAAATGCTATTGTTGAAGTCATCAAGAAGTTTGAGCTTGCGAAACAACTGAAACGACGACTTAGAGAACGCTACGCAGCGTGCACAGACATCTAAGATGATAGGAAATATGTGATTGACACATTCTTGTACGATGAATATCGTAAGGACGCTGTTGTTGTTGAATCGCTATGGGTTTGTGTCAACCAGATGCAGACCCAAATCTCCAACAAGATCCGTTGGAGTTTTGAAGAAAATGTTGAATCTGCTAAGGTTGAACAACAACAACAGCAACAACAACAACAACAACATGGTGCATCAAGTTCATTTGCACCAAGAGTTGTTGTGCAACAACAACAGCTGCCTCATCTGGATCACTTCCAGCTAAGCTTTGAGGAAAATGTGGCAGCTAATGATGGTGGCTGGAACTCTGAGGATGAGCGGGAGCTGAGTAGGTTGGAAGCTAAGTTAGAGGAAGAGAAGTTTGCGAGGTACTCTGCATATGACGACGGGTATGACTCTAACAACTCTCAAACCTAGGATCACCCGGACTATAACTGAAGTTAGGTTTATGTTTAGGTGATGTTTTAATTTGGTATCGTTTTTAATTTATGATTATGTAACGTTTAAGTATTTCTGTTTAGTATGTTTCTTTTAAATAAATTTATTTCCTTAAAAAACATTACAATACAATATGAAAACAAGACATACAACACAAATAACAGATACGATACGAAACAAGACATACAACACAAATGACAGATACGATACGAAAACGAGAAATACAACACCGTTAGGTAGTTTATTCAGCCCATCTGGGGTGGTTTCTCAAAACCTCCCACATGTGAACGTATTTGAAGGTTTCAAACCATAGCGTTCTCTAAAACTTCTCATTGCATTCGTGAGACAAACAGTGTGATCGTCCCCGGTTGTTAGCCGCAAGTGTTTGTAAATACCATTGAATACAACACAATCACAGTTGAGTCTGCTCCATTTACTACAGACCATATCGTTGTTTCGAATGACACCGTCAGAAAGATTGTTGAATATAGCTACAATCCGGTTCCAAAAGAGTTTGCATTGTGGTTCACATTATCTTCATGAACTGCAACCCAAACTTGAGCTAGCAAGATTTCTTCTTCTACTGACCAACGATTAGCCATTTCAAATGTTTGAAGTTTGAAAATTTTTGTAAATTGGTATGCTATTTATAGCCGTTTGAAACAATAGGAGTGGGATAGATTTGAAATTCAAATTCAAAAAATGAGCGGGATAGTTTTGAAATTAAATTAAAAAATGAGCGGGATATATTTAAAATTCAAATTCAAATAGGAGCGGGATATATTTAAAATTCAAATTTTAATAATATAGTGTTTGAATGTTTAATGAATGAAATTGTTGAGGGTAGAATTTGTAAAATTGTAAAAAAGTGGTGTTATTGGGTGTTATGATTTCCTGGTGTTTTTAGTGTTATGTTATTTTGATGTGGCGCTGCCGTGACAGTGGTATTGGTGTTATTTGGTGTTATTACTCCCTTTGCTCTTACTCAAAGATATACCGGTGTTAGATACTCGTGAATACACGAAGTTTTGAGATATATTTTTGCTTGAGGTGTTTTTACATGTTCGATAAGTGTTTAGTTGTAATATTATCCATTGTATCATTTAGTAAGAATTCGTACATGTTAACATATAAAAGCCTTCCCTTTTTTTCATTGTAACTTTTGATATTGGCACATATAATTGTCCATATATAAAATCAGGTCTCCATAAATATGTCCTACTTATGTTTGTTTATTGTTATCGCTAAACAAACGGCTATTGAAAAGTGTCTTCTATCATAAGACCATGAGCTTTAGTAGCAGTTCCTCAAAATAAATAGTTTCTATGGAGGTTGAGGGCTTGTTTGTTAAAATTTTCTATTAAGTCATGTTTAATTAAGAGATGACTTTTAATGCAGACACTCTTAATTTTATTGTTTAATATAATTAAAAAGGCTTAAAATTCAAACTTCTTTACTTGCTTGTTATTAAAGGATTTTCAAAACTTGATCGATACTTGTAACCATAATATTAATGATTAATAAAGTGATTTAAAAAAAAATACATGTAACCACCAAATCAATACATGTAACATATGAAACTGAAAAAAAAAAGTTATTGATATATATTAATATGTCAGTTATGAAATCTTAATATAAAGAGAAATGATTTGCACACTCTCAAAATTATTGGGACACTCCATTCTGTGCAATAGACAGTTGTATTTTAAGTATAACATGCATTAACCGCTAGTACATTGGAATGTCCAAATAAGATTTAGGAGTGTGCCAATCACTTCCCTAATATAAACGACCTCATGGTTTATAAAAGAACAAAAAACTACAACACAAACTAATTGTACTTCACGCACAATAGATTCATCTATCCTAGGTTCCTTGGACAACGGTGGCACGGAGCTCATCCTCCTCCACCCCTACAATCGAAAACAAGGTTCCTCGAACCGCTTTTATTGGCTCGTGGCCTCAGCATGCTCACTGCAAAATATAATCACAAGGTACCCGTCGTCGCATTGAGCAGTACCCTGCTATTAAAAAGAATAAAGTAAACGTATATTTTTATTTGTTTTAAGCAAAACATTAGGCAGCTCAATTAAACTTTCTTCTAGACTAAACAACTAAGTTAAGAATTAGAGTAAACTGCAAAAATCATCCTTTAAGTTTGTTGAATTTGGCACTAACCATCTTTTTTCGATACTGTTAGCAAGAATCATCCATAAAAAGAAAATGTCTAGCACATTACATCCTTCTCATGCTTAAATGGCTATTTGACCATTGTTTGAATGTACCAAACACCCCAAGTGCTTTAACAATGCCCATTTATCCCTTTTTATAATCCTGATTTCTAAAAACATTTATCTTATTTAAATAGCCAAAACACATAAAAACTTGTTATACACACACGTTGCAACTACATTTACCGAAATCATGGTTCAAAAGCCACAATTTGTCTTTCACACTAGCAAAATATGATGAGACAAAACAATAATGACTAAACCTCACCAAAAAGAAAAATGAAAAAAAATAAAAAATAAAAATGGGATTGTTCTACAGAATTTCAGATACAAAAAGATAGTAACATATTTGTTGTATCTATTTCAGAGAGCAATAACCAACGAGACATGCTCTAATTTCTCAAAAGAATTAAGCCCATTTTGAACTTTTCTCTTCTTTCCTTTTTTATTCACTTTACTGTCTTAACAATTGTTGGCAACTCGGATTGTTTGAGCTTGTTTATCCCAAGTTGTTGTCTTATATGTAACAACACGNGCTCATCCTCCTCCACCCCTACAATCGAAAACAAGGTTCCTCGAACCGCTTTTATTGGCTCGTGGCCTCAGCATGCTCACTGCAAAATATAATCACAAGGTACCCGTCGTCGCATTGAGCAGTACCCTGCTATTAAAAAGAATAAAGTAAACGTATATTTTTATTTGTTTTAAGCAAAACATTAGGCAGCTCAATTAAACTTTCTTCTAGACTAAACAACTAAGTTAAGAATTAGAGTAAACTGCAAAAATCATCCTTTAAGTTTGTTGAATTTGGCACTAACCATCTTTTTTCGATACTGTTAGCAAGAATCATCCATAAAAAGAAAATGTCTAGCACATTACATCCTTCTCATGCTTAAATGGCTATTTGACCATTGTTTGAATGTACCAAACACCCCAAGTGCTTTAACAATGCCCATTTATCCCTTTTTATAATCCTGATTTCTAAAAACATTTATCTTATTTAAATAGCCAAAACACATAAAAACTTGTTATACACACACGTTGCAACTACATTTACCGAAATCATGGTTCAAAAGCCACAATTTGTCTTTCACACTAGCAAAATATGATGAGACAAAACAATAATGACTAAACCTCACCAAAAAGAAAAATGAAAAAAAATAAAAAATAAAAATGGGATTGTTCTACAGAATTTCAGATACAAAAAGATAGTAACATATTTGTTGTATCTATTTCAGAGAGCAATAACCAACGAGACATGCTCTAATTTCTCAAAAGAATTAAGCCCATTTTGAACTTTTCTCTTCTTTCCTTTTTTATTCACTTTACTGTCTTAACAATTGTTGGCAACTCGGATTGTTTGAGCTTGTTTATCCCAAGTTGTTGTCTTATATGTAACAACACGCATTTTCAGGTCATTTTTGAAATTTCACTATTCATCTCGGGATTTTACTATTCATTTTCACTATTCATTTCCGAAATTTTTATTTCACATTCTTGTAAGTTAAACTATTTTAATGATAATCCGAGAGTTTGACACTCGTCGGATCATTTCTGCAAAAATCATGAAACCGTGTCTCAGAATTACTTTAAGGTTTAAACGTCATTCAGGCATTTCGATATGTCCACACAACATTACAATCAATAGAAATGTAAGTTTTTCACCTTCCGTGACATTCTCAAGAATTTTGGAATTTTGCATTTTCCGAATCTGCGTTTTACGCAATATACGCGTTTTCAGCTTACGATTTCCAGCGTTTTCGCGACCCATTAAACTTATCACTCTTTTTTATAAGATAATAATGAGTATATTGATAAGTTTAATCATTTCTACATGTTTCATATTTTTACGATACCCGGTATTAAGTTATGTAACTTAAAGACTAACTGTTAGCGATTACCGAGACCAAAACTGACTCCGTAAACCAGATAATACCAAATTTTAGCCATCTAGTCATCCAAGACTTATGGTGAACAACTTTAGGAAAAGTCACCATGACACTTGGTGTCTTGATGATAAGCTTGTCCAAGATTTCAACACCTTGCAACCTTATTACTTAAGTTTTGATTAATCTTCCAACACATGGATTACTTAGCTTGTAAGATTATGACTCACCTAGCTCATCACCTTCTCAAGACCTATAAATACCCTTCCCCCTCCCTCTTGGTCATTCACCACACAAAACACACAAACACACTCTTCTTTGATCTTCTACTTCAAGTATTATTCAAGAAAACAAGCTCCATATCAATTCCAAAGCTCTTGTTAAGCTTTGATTGATCCAAGTTCTAGTTTCTTCCATCCTTTGGTGATCTTCCATCCACACAAGAAGTGTTGTAGTAGAAGACTTCAAGTGCCTTCTAACGTAGTCACAAGTTGGTGTCAAGAGCTTGAATAAGTTGGAAGCTAGAGATCCTAGTTCAATCAAAGCCCTACTCCTTGTTCTTAACTTCCTTTCTTTAGAAAACCAAAAGTTTGTAAGAAACCCTAACACACTCTCTTTCTCAATATCATTTACATGCTTATAGTACTTCATTTATGCTATATATAGTCCTTATATTGTGTTCATGATGTATACAAACCCTTAAAACAAGTTAAGAACACTACATGTTAACCTATGTTAAGCAAACATGAAAACTAGTGACTTATATTGAGAACCACGACCAA
>LBNU01006229.1:70894-85242 GCA_014162995.1 Artemisia annua | reverse complement strand
ATATATATCGATCTGAACATGTAAATGAGTCAAGACTGAATATCAATCAAGGGAAAATAAAAATGGGTCAAGAAGTGATATACCCTTGTCGACTTGAATGATGAATGAACCAAAGAAGAGAAGAAAGGAAAACCGAGCAGACCACACCCTTCTAGCACCTGCGTATACTCAGATCAACGAGCAGAAACCTTGAAACTTTGTCCTTTGTTGGTGTCGAATGGAATCAGGAACCAGAAAAATGTATGAGCCGCTATAAAATGCTCTACGGTTTTTTTATTGGTTGTGTCGCTATTATTTTTGGTGTGGAGGAAAACAATTGCTGGTTCTATAACAAAATAAAGGGGTGGAAACTGGGCTCAAGGGGGCTGGTTGGTGAGTTGGGTTAGGAGGCCCAAAGAAAAATTTATTAGGTGTTGTGTTTGTGTTAAGATTTTCGGCCCACGATTTATTATTATGTGGCGTAGAATTTTTATCATAGTCGTTATATAATTTCTTGTATTTAATATATTTCAAATTTTCAAATATAACGTATAGTTTTTATTTTACGAATTTTTGGATTATTCGTAATAGTTAAATTGGATTTTCGGGACGTTATAGTTTTGCCATGAAGTAACACCCAGTTTGAATTCCGCTGCGTATCACGAAATTGGGGGTGTTACATTATACCCATGATGATTGGCATGTACCAAGATGGCAAGATGTACATTTAACATATTACAACCCTTTCCGACTTAATTGACTACTTTAGCCTTACACTTATTCAATGAGAGATGTAATGTGCTATATATTTGGCCTCGAGAAGGATGATTGTTGCCAATAGTATCCGAAATGGATGATTAGTGCCAAATTCGCAAACCACAAGGATTATTTTCGTAAAAGACAAAGGATCAAAAAGGTTCAAAACACATCGCCTTGATTCATCAAATAGATTAAGTTGACAGGTAAGACACCCAACTACTTATAATACCAGTTAACAGTCTTCATTTTAAAAACCACTTCTTTCACAATCCCCTCTTCATTTCAAAGATGAAGATCATGGTTGCCATCAAGCGTGTTGTCGATTACGCCGTCAAAATCCGTATCAAATCCGACAAGGTCATAATCTCCCCAAAAACAACATTTTTTTTTTNTTTTTTTTTTTCTTAGGGGGCGTTTGGATTAGCTTAATTTATGGGCTTAACAGCTTATTGAAATCTGGAAAAGCCGATAAGCTTACTTTTTTGAGCTTATGAGCAGAAAAATATAAGCTCATGGCTTAAGCCATGGGCTTAACCTATCATAAGCCCATAAAAGTCAGCTTATCAGCTTTTCCAAATTTCAATAAGCTAATAAGCCCATAAAATAAGCTAATCCAAACACCCCCCTAAATAAATAACAGAGTGGAGTAGAGACAAAGAATGTGAAGATGTCAATGAACCCATTTTGCGAAATAGCACTTGAAGAAGCATTGAGAATTAAGGAATCTGGTTTTGCTTCCGAGGTTGTTGCTGTTAGTATGGGCCCCACTCAATGTGTTGATACTCTTCGTACTAGTTTAGCTATGGGTGCTGATCGTGCTATTCATGTCGATGCTCCTTCGGGTTCTGTTTTGCCTCTTTCTGTTGCCAAGATTTTGAAAGCACTTGTTGAGGTTGAGAAACCCGGGTTACTTTTTCTTGGAAAACAGGTTGTTGTTAATGCTGTTTTTTTGTTTCGGATCGAATAGTTGTAGGTTTAGTTGTGCTTGCTGATTTGTTTGGGATTGTTTTTATATTATTTGCTTATGCTTACGAATTACTAGCATTTATATGCTGTTTAAAAGTAAGTATGTAATAGTGTTTGGATTTGCTTATTTAACAATTATTTTAGNAATATTCAACCTTGATCTTGCCATATGTCCAAGTCTTATTATTAGGTATACTTTTAGGCATATTTGTTAGGCACGGTTTGAACTGTCGGGTTTCAGCTGACCCGGATGAATCGGTTCATTGAAACCGTACTGTTCTTTGTTTTTATTTTTGTTGGTGACGATGTTGATAGAGGGGGTGGTTGTTTAAGCTTGTATGTGGCTTATTAGCGTATTTGTCTTTCGGCTTATATATCATAAGCCCCAATTTTCCGGCTTATTTTGAGACTTGTGGGCTTATATAAGTTTATTATGATATGATTAACTTATATAAGCCCGTAAGTTTCAAAATAAGCCGGAGAATTGGGGCTTACGAAACATAAGCCGAAATCAAATAAGCTCATAAGCCCACATATAATAAGCTTAAACAAACACTCCCTAAAGGTTTTCAGGCTATAAATAAAGGTATACAATAAGTGGCGGAGACAGGAGGGGGAGAGGTTGGGCATCTGCCACCGTTGCAAAAAAAATTTGTAGTGTAAATTTTCTAATTTGTAGTTTTTATTTGTAATCTGCCCCCCTAACAACAAGTTTTCTAGTGTAGTTTTTAAAAATTATCAAAGTTTGCCCCTTTGACAAAAAATTTCTGGCTCTGACCCTGTGTATACAGTTGTGTTTTCTCAAAAGAAGCAGATGAGATTCTTATTCTATTTACCCCAGAATAAGCAGCTACACAGAAATAATAAGCTATCCGAAACAACCTCTGTTTTTGTTTGTTGGATAATTCTGATATGCTGAAAAGTGTGTGTTTTGTTACAGGCAATTGATGATGATTGTAATCAAACAGGACAAATGGTGGCCGGGCTTCTAAACTGGCCTCAAGGGACTTTTGCTTCTAAGGTTAGTGCGGTTTTATGAATTATCATCGTCTAGGATTGTCTTACTGGACAAACTTGTTGCTTCTACGCGTATATGTGGACATCTGTAGCTGATTATCGTGTGTGTGAGTACAAACTACATAACAAGACACCCAAACACTTGATATGAAAGGACATCAGAATGTCAATTGTTATGAGTCGATTACCTATAGGTGCTTCTAAGTAATGAGCAAAACTTTTTAGGATGTTTTATATTGCGAGATGCAGATAGAATACGAATTATATGCAACACGATAGAAAGAGAAAGGAAAATCCCTAAACTACTAACCAAGATACGCATCAGTAAAATTACATTTTGCTTTGTCATGAGTGTCAATATTTATATAATGCAAATACGTATATCACATATGAATAGCATGGGTAACTTTTCAAATTAAACCCTAAAATGCTAGTACCTTTTTATGAGTTTGTGAGTGGCCTCACTTCATTTTTATTTTTTTTCGAAATTACACCTTGATGACTACTAGCCTGCCCCAACTATTGATCCAAAGAATAAACGGCTAGGGGGTCGAACAAGGAGGGCATGACGTATAAGGATTGCCGGATAAGATTAAAGATCAAGGTGATCCTCAACCTTGTAGAATATTAAAAAAGGAGAGGGATGTTCTGCAACAACAGAAGAAAGTACAAGAGGCAACCATGTGTTGCGAGTAAAGATTTGATATCCTCAAATATGAAAAATACCGTTCTTGTAGACTTGTGTATGACCGTACTAGACGTAGACAACACCTTTTAGTCAACTATTTAAGTTTGCACTTCTGTAGTTGAAGCTGTAAGGTTATTGTGTCAGGTTTTTCATTTTTTTTTTCTCTTTCTTACCCTGTAATCTGCCAGTTTGGCATCAACAGTTACTTTCCTTCATTTACTTCAAAACTACACAAGAAACCTCAAATCTGCTAAAACTATGACATTACCAAGTATTTGTAAGTAAAAGATATGTTTGTTACTGCCATATAACACCACAGTTTGCATTCTAGTAGTTTCTGGACCGTGCAATTAGCTTACTGAATCTGTTATCTTTTAGTGAAAAGTAATCAAAATAGATTGTTTAGAAAGTTCCATTTTAGATTTCTTTGCTAAGGGAGGCTAATACCATTTAGGCTGCCGGTGTTCCAGCATCTTAGTAAAGTGACTCCTGTTTGTTTGAGGGGATATTGTGTCTGCAGGTCACCCATCCTATAGATGCCTATACAAGTTATGTTATTATTTGAACCCGGTTCTCATATTCTTTCCCGATCTTACTGTTTTCTGTTATATTATCTCCTGCAATGGACCCTGCTTATCTTTACATAATGTTTTCGCTTGAAGATAAATGAATCCTAGTTAACTATCATAACGGAAATGCAACAAAAAACATACTGTGGTTTTTGGATGTGTTGACTAAACTGATCCTCAGTTTTGCCTGATTGGATAAAAAGGTTATAATTCAGAATCATAAATAAAAAGGGGTTAATGCAACCAGATTCGGAGAAACAAGTAAACTAATGTTAAATAAATTATTCTGTAAGTGTAAATATATTAATAACCTATCTATCTCTGAATCCGATTATCATTCTTCATATCACAATAATCACTTGCAAACATCCAAACACCTCCTCACACTTTTTATGATAAATTTACATGAGGAAAACCATCATTGTTTCTGTTTATACATGATTATTCTTGTTACATATTTTACATGCCTAACTTTGTTTTCGTATTTTTTAGGTTGTTCTGGACAAAGAGAAGAAAGTAGCAACAGTGGATAGAGAGGTGGACGGTGGCCTTGAAACTTTGTGTTTGGACTTGCCTGCCGTTCTCACGTAATTATTTATTTACTTCTTTACCACTTCCGTTTTCATTATACAAGTGATGAGCTTTCTTAACCGTCGTTCTCAAGAGCAAAATAGAATCCCAACAAGCAAACAAACTTTAAAAATAAATCAAAATTATATTTTGTTCTAAAAGTTACTATCACACTGCAGTGCGGACCTAAGGCTGAACCAACCGAGGTATGCAACACTCCCGAACATAATGAAGGCGAAATCAAAGCCAATCAAGAAAATGACGCCAGAGGAGTTGAAAGTAGAAATGAGATCTGATATCGAGGTTATTCAAGTTACAGAACCCCCAAAGAGAGAAGCAGGGGTTATTGTTTCTTCTGTAGATGAATTAGTAGACAAGCTTAAGAATGAAGCCCGTGTAATCTAAATTGGCTTTTTCTTCTAACAGTGATTATACTTCTAAAAAAGAAAAACAATAATGAGAATGATGGTAAATGCCGGTTGTTGTATGTTTACTGTTCTAATCATTCAGTAAAAACCATGTAATAAGCATGTCTCATCCTTCGCGTTAAATGCACAAACCCTCAATTTACAGTTCTTATTGCTTTAGGATTATTTCTACAGCGGCAATTATGCCTCTCGGCTATAATGCGGCTCAAAAGTGGTACTGTCAGGTTAGGCAGGTTAGAGTGTCTCGCCATAATGCAGCTCAAAAGTGGTATGGTCAGGTTTGGTAGGTTAAAGTGTCCAGTGGTGGCTGGATAAGCACCAATTACTCCAATTTTGGAGTTATGGATATGGCTTCTTTCTAGACTACCTTGCTATGCGAACAAGTTCCATATAAGATCTCATTGACCTGAATCTCTACTGTCTACAAAGCATTTATATGCTTCATTTTAAGACACTCATAATTAAGTAGTACAAAACTTCAAATCAAGCTTACCATTCACACTATTCAATATTTTTTTTGAACGGCAATTTGTGGCTACATGGCTCCTAGCCCAGAAGGCGTAGCGAGCCCACACAACCAGGTTGGGTCCAGCCCAGAAGACAATGGCAACGGCGGTCGGTCAGTCCTTTTCTTCTGTTGATGCTGAGACTGATGCTTTGACTGTCTCCCATCCCATATCATTATAATAAAGATCCACTACTTGTCTTGTCGACGCTAAACTCAGTACCTCGCTTCCTTCCTAGTACACCTACTAGACCCATACTCATTACGAATGTGTTCACCAGACATCTGACTTAGCAACCTTCTGCTTAGACCGGCAACGATAAGGAAGGAGATCTTACTAAAGCAAGAACTCCCTTCGGTGTCAGGCTTATTGCTACTGTTATAGCTATATTCTTAAACTCAAACCCTTCCCTTTACACACGCGAGAGGAAACCCGTATCGCCCTAGACAAGACTCGAACTTGAGATCTTGCATACGAGGGTAAAACCTCCCCCCAAATTGGGTGGCCATCTGAGCTAGGCTCATTTGGTTTCACACTGTTCAATATTACCGGTTGTTAAAAATGATTTTCAACATTAGCACTTTCAACTAAAAAGGTTTTCATCCTTAATGAAGTAGGTCTTGTATCAAATCACAGTAGAATAACTAATTTTGATTTCCTAATTACTAATCGCCCTATTTAATATGACGAGTAAGCATATTGTGACACGAAACGTTTGTTTTTGGTTGTGTTGCTTATCCACACATAGCAGAAATGACGAGCATTGTTTTGTTGCCTGTGGAAATTCTTTTTGATCGAATATGATCTATCAGAGGTTCATCTATCCAATCCCTTAATGAAGTAGGTCTTGTACCAAATCACAGTAGAATAACTCATTCAACAAACCACAAATGAAAAAGTAAAACAAACATTATGACGACACGGAACGGTTTTACATCAAACCATAAACTTACAGTGAAAAAAGTACAAAGTTATAACTACAGAAATCAGAAACAATAAATAGCCAAACAATACAAGTGAAGAGCGAAGCTTCTATTGTGAACACCAGCTAAGTTTGAATTCGGTAAGTTTGAACTCATCGTCACTGCAGTCACGAGGAGTCTTTGTATCAAGCCAACCTAAGGAAGAACTTGTTAGCGCTACCCATCTTCCATTGAGAGGATTTCTTATTTCACAATACACGGCCTCCTGTATTTCATGTTCATTTACCATTAGCTGGTTCAACAAGTAGTTAGCGACTTTGAGGCTCAATTCATTATTCGCCTTGATGTACATAGGGTGGCAAATAGAAAAAACTGTATCAAAGAGCTGTGAGTTCTCCCACAAGATCCTGTTGTATTTTGTGCAAAAAACCAGTTCTTCAACACTTGTAGCCGGAAACGGGAGGATTGTTCTCAAATCATCAATGTTGAAAGGCACTAGAACCGCATCTTTGGAACCCCATATATGAATGTTAAACTTGCTTGATACTTCGAGTGCTTCCCTCATCTCAAGAAAGAACAACTCATCAATGGGATTGTCCACTAGGAGCCATAGCTCAATTTGCTCGGGAGGAAGGGTTGGAAACAAGAGATTAGGTATTGTCGTGCTTTTGTGAGTGTAAACAAGTAGATTGGGAGCATAAAGTTGTACCTTGATTTGCTCGTCTGGATCAAAATGTAATTTCAATCTCCGCAGCGTAAGACATCTGATATCCAAGATTTCTACACTACACCACTTAATTATAAGGGTCAAACTCTCTAGAAATGGAAAGTTGGAGTTGATCATACTTGAAAATGCATCATCCATGGACACGTTGTCTAAATATATCTCTCTCAAGCTCCCAATTGTGCCCATTTTGTATAATACGGGCTCAAACCACAATACACAAGAAAAATATGTCTCGTAAACAAGCGAGCGGAGAGATGGGACATTATCAACTTCCAAAATATCATTATATGCGTTGAGATTATTTATTCTCAACTCATCAAGATAGCGGAGGTCGTTTACCTTGATAGTCCTCAATTCCACGGGTAACTCGATGTCGATCTTTTGAAGTAACTTACATGTAGATAACAATTTATGAAGCACATATTGAGTTATATGGACATCATCCAACTTTAGTACACGTAGGTTGGTGCAGTGGATTGCGGGATTGCTACTAATGTGAAGGGAATAACTGGAACTTTTGAAGTCATTGAGGTTTATAAATTTCAAGCTTAATGTGTGGATATTTTCACTTGAGAATATCTCATCAGGCAAAGTAAATGATGAGGGAGGCAGGATTGCAAGGTGAAGCTCGTTACTTTTAGAAGCTGCTGCTTGCATGGTCAATTTGTAAGCGGAACGAAAAGCAGTGTGAATGCCAAGCTGAAGATCAAGACTTTGTTTCACAGGTTTTGTGACATGATTCCAGGATCAAATGATCCAAACAACAACATGTACAAACATCTGACAAAGGAGCAGTAAAAAGGAAACACAGAAGATGGGTTTTGAACCCTTTATATAAACGATATATAAACTGGAAAAAGGGTTAATGTTTACAGCGAATTCTATCCTATATATACATGATGAAGCGGCATCAATGAACATCCAAACGTTGTGATGTTTGGGATGTAACCGTTTCCTAATAACTACCCTAACTAATTACAAACGGGCTTGTTTGGGTTAACAGGTTTGGACCCATTTTGCAGACTAAAATTCAACCCAGTTACAAACAATAAACATAATACGTACTTAACTAAAAGTCTTAAACATAAACAATAAACATACTTTGATCTAAATATATTAGAGGCTAACATTCTCCCCCCTAATTATTTAGTATCAAAGCCTTCTTGCTGTGATCCTTCTGGTCTTTTCAAGCAATGAAATCAAAGTCATTGTTTGCCTTGGCTGCTTCCTTGTGTCCATCTTCATCATCATCCAATCTAACACCAAATCGATTCTGACTTGTCTCTATTTCTCCATCCTTCACCCTCTTGTCCTTCTGGCCTTGCAGGTCCATGGCCAAGCCATCTTTGCTTGCTTCTCCTACTTCTAACGGCTTTTCAACCCAAGGCACTTGAGCAGTTTCATGGTAAATAACAACTTAAAATAATGAACCTCCTATGGCAATCTGTTCTTGCCTCACTTCTTCATCTTTGTTAGACCGTCTTCATACTTTGATGGCTTTTGTTGGTTTGTTGCAAAGGTTTTATCATCTTCTGATCATCATCGTACTATTATCAAATCATCACGACCTTGTCCCCATCATACTCATACATCTTTGGCATCATTGCCTTTGTCAACCATCATGGTTGTCGGGTTCCTCATGAACCGGGGTCTCCAAGGTTGGTTCTTCTTCTCAATCTCTTATGAACAAACAGTTGTTTATTCTTTCTTTGTAACAAAACTTGCAGCCATGTTTTCTTCTTCTCCTTTCTTTCTATTCTCTTCTCTTGAATCTGCCTTTTTTCCTTGGTTTAACCACCGGTCATTGGTGGTAACCGTCTCTCTTATCTTTCTTTATCTTCATCGTCATTCATGGGAGATTCTTGAGTGTGTTGTTTGATCCATTGGCTCTGATACCACTGTTTCACAGGTTTTTTGACATGATTCCAGGATCAAATGATCCAAACAACAACATGTACAAACATCATTCAAAGGAGCAGTAAAAAAGAAACACAGAAGATGGATTTTGAACCCTTTATATAAACGACATATAAACTGGAAAAGGGTTAATGTTTACAGCGAATTCTATCCTATATATACATGATGAAGCGGCATCAATGAACATCCAAACGTTGTGATGTTTGGGATGTAACCGTTTCCTAATAACTACCCTAACTAATTACAAACGGGCCTGTTTGGGTTAACAGGTTCGGACCCATTTTGCAGACTAAAATTCGACCCAATTACGAACAATAAACATAATACGTACTTAACTAAAAGTCTTAAACATAAACAATAAACATACTTTGATCTAAATATATTAGAGGCTAACAGACTTGTTATCGGTAAGTTTTCCCGGAGATACCTTAGTAAGGTCTGGTAAATCCACCTCATGTGTGCTTTCTCTGATTTTGTTTTTTTTTTCTTAAATTGTCAATGGACGGAGAAAACCGGATGGCAGGGACGGTAGACCAAGCATGTAGCCATGACTTGGACACGATGCAGGTATGGCAGCATCTTTTGATGGCAACAATAGTTGTATACGTTGAATCAACTCGGGAACATTTTCCAACTCTTGTCTGTGGATCATCAGTCTGCTTCTCTTCTTTACTTCCGCCATCTAAATGAAAAACTAGAACGCGGAACACACAACAAAACCGAAACCCTCAGTCCTCACTTTAGAACAGTCGTTGAAACCAAATATTGTATTGATGAATGAAAAGAATGAGGTACACCTTCTTTTGTAGGGAATGAAGGTAACCGACTCTACCTCTAAGCAATAATGAGTTATATATGTGTGAAATCGACAATTCTGATTGCTTTATGTTTTCTTAATAAATAGACAAAACCAAATTTCATCTAAATATATACGAGAGGATAAGAATTACATTGAATTCCGTTTTCCTTTGTATATACATGGAGAGGGTATATTATGGTATGTACAAAATTACTGTACATTTGTAGTCCTCGAACCTTTCTTTTGCCTAAATATATACAGTACTGTTCTTCAAGGGTAATATGGTTACATCATGTCTATCAACAAATTGAGAAACGGTTTAAAATTTGACGTATGTGTGTGTTTGTAGGATGCAGTTATGCATGTGCCTCATCAACGTTGAAATTTCTAGATTTTGCTTAAATAACATAATGCATCAATTATTCTTTTATTAAATTGCTGATTAGATCGAACAAAATAATCTTTCCAGATCGTCTATGATTTGCATTATTGTCATCCATGCCGCAAGGATCCATTATTATTTATTTATTTATTATAAGGGAAATGCATCAATTAGCGTGGTTTGCATCAAGAATTGTTTTAATTGCATCCATTTATAATAAAGTATTAGATATCAAATTGCATTTACTTTTTCGTCATCTTCGTCTATGTAGCAGATGTATCGATCATAAAGGTTTTAGTTAATGCATATTTAGAATGAAGTTGACATATAATGTTAAATCGGATTTTTCGATAACAGTAATGATGCAATAACATCGTACACAGCTTCATAAATAGCCTACACCAGTTAATAAAATCTGTCGATCATGTTATGGTCATCAATTTATAAGTATCATCGTCTTTGATCATGGGCATTGCACGTCGTACGTCATCATCATCAACGATATGATTCTCTGCAATCAACACCAAGAGCATCATATCATGCATGGTCATCATCGATTCTTGCATCGTCATCATATCGACTATTACAAGGATTATCACCGTTCTCCATCAATATCATTATTGCTTTAAGCATCAAAATCACCATATACAATCTTCTTCATGTCATCAGTTACATTATCATGATGATCATCATGCAAAAACATCCAATCAAACGCAAATAAAACCAAAATCAAATAAAAAATTTAATACCGGAAATCAATTAAGCAAGAGTGGATAAATCTACCACAAATATCTAGAGCCGTTGATCAAGTCAAAGTCAATAAATTTAATGGTTGATATGCCATCCTACATTTTTTACTTTAAGAGGGTGTTTTACTTGAACTCCTCCCATTTTAAACAGTTGGATTAAATGGTTTTCTAAAGTTGCTAGGGGCAAAGCTCAAAATGCCGATTTAGAGCGAATATCCCATTTCCAAAAAAATAAATATTCGGCATGCACTGTAAATTAAATCTGTTGCCGTTTTTCAGATTCACAAATTTTCGCAGCTTTTCAACATGTCGATTTTCAATAAAGCGAATATTTGCGATTTTTACTTATTTTTTGAGCAATGGCTAGGGGTGTGAAGAATGTGTGATAATCTTGATATATTATCTATCTAATATTTTACTCGAATTATTGATGTTTCCATGGCCCATAAATTCATAATACATGGTATGCATAATTGAATATTTTATATTATTTTTGAAAATAAATAAATAAATAAAAAATTCCATTTTACTTAGAGCATTGAAATCTTATCAAGAAATTTCAAAATGATCGAAAAAGGACAGTAGGTTTGCATGAGTAGCCATGCATATAGTGTTTCTTCTTCTATAAATACNATGGTTCAACCGGTTGAACCAGGTTTCAAAACATTATGTTAAATTTCAAAATCTTCAAACTTTTATTGTTTTTCGTTTATAACCTATAAACTTTTTTTATCAATAAACTATGTGTCGCTATAAAATCCCGTTGCTATGCACGGGTACTCGTCTAGTTTATTATAAGGGAAATGCATCAATTAGCATGGTTTGCATCAAGAATTGTTTTAATTGCATCCATTTATAATAAAGTATTAGATATCAAATTGCATTTACTTTTTCGTCATCTTCGTCTATGTAGCAGATGTATCGATCATAAAGGTTTTAGTTAATGCATATTTAGAATGAAGTTGACATATAATGTTAAATCGGATTTTTCGATAACAGTAATGATACAATAACATCGTACACAACTTCATAAATAGCCTACACCAGTTAATAAAATCTGTCGATCATGTTATGGTCATCAATTTATAAGTATCATCGTCTTTGATCATGGGCATTGCACGTCGTACGTCATCATCATCAACGATATGATTCTCTGCAATCAACACCAAGAGCATCATATCATGCATGGTCATCATCGATTCTTGCATCGTCATCATATCGACTATTACAAGGATTATCACCGCTCTCCATCAATATCATTATTGCTTTAAGCATCAAAATCACCATATACAATCTTCTTCATGTCATCAGTTACATTATCATGATGATCATCATGCAAAAACATCCAATCAAACGCAAATAAAACCAAAATCAAATAAAAAATTTAATACCGGAAATCAATTAAGCAAGAGTGGATAAATCTACCACAAATATCTAGAGCCGTTGATCAAGTCAAAGTCAATAAATTTAATGGTTGATATGCCATCCTACATTTTTTACTTTAAGAGGGTGTTTTACTTGAACTCCTCCCATTTTAAACAGTTGGATTAAATGGTTTTCTAAAGTTGCTAGGGGCAAAGCTCAAAATGCCGATTTAGAGCGAATATCCCATTTCCAAAAAAATAAATATTCGGCATGCACTGTAAATTAAATCTGTTGCCGTTTTTCAGATTCACAAATTTTCGCAGCTTTTCAACATGTCGATTTTCAATAAAGCGAATATTTGCGATTTTTACTTATTTTTTGAGCAATGGCTAGGGGTGTGAAGAATGTGTGATAATCTTGATATATTATCTATCTAATATTTTACTCGAATTATTGATGTTTCCATGGCCCATAAATTCATAATACATGGTATGCATAATTGAATATTTTATATTATTTTTGAAAATAAATAAATAAATAAAAAATTCCATTTTACTTAGAGCATTGAAATCTTATCAAGAAATTTCAAAATGATCGAAAAAGGACAGTAGGTTTGCATGAGTAGCCATGCATATAGTGTTTCTTCTTCTATAAATACATGTTCATCAAGACACAATAAATCCACACTTTCAGTTCATTTCTCTCTCTAATTAGCATTAGCAAGATGAGAATTCTCCATATCTTTCTTTTTTCCGTTCTTCTGAAGAATGTTTACTGTGAATCTAATTCCGATCCACTTCCAAAATCAAAAGCTTCTCCTTTCCAAGTACCTGCAATCAATATGAAGCTTCGTAAGATTCGCTCTCAAGCCACACCTGCAAAGTCCTAAAGTGACGGCTTACCTACTAGCTGTGCAATTGCCACCTGGGGTTTGCACTGGAAATTCAGGTGTCAAGTGTGAGATCACTCCAGTGCCAACTGAATTTAAAATTCATGGTTTATGGCCTCAACCTAATGGTCCAGCATCAAATGAAACTTATGAACCTAATAAGGTGTATATACTACTGTCCAGGATTTTTAAGAAGGTGTTATACTTACTTTTTTTTTTTTTTTTTTTTTTTTTTTTTTTTTAATCATAATTACTAATAATTGCACCATAAAGAATTTTTTAGTCAAGCTAAAGTTGCACTAAAAAGAAAAAAACACAAATTTGGGGGTCGCACATACCAGAAAACGACACCTTTTGAAAAAAACTACATTGCCTGACCCAAAATTAGGTGTGGCCCGTGCCACCCGGCATCCATTTAGTTCCGTCCCTGAGAGTCTATAGACTTGTATATTTCTAGCTTGTACTATGTTGATTCTCTCCCTCCCCAACCCAATTTAATTTTGAAATTAATCATAATATTGCAGCTAACTCCCATAACTACGGAATTGAACAAGAACTGGCCAAATTTAAAGAGTATTAAAGAGTAGACAACAGTCAATAAGTATAAATTTACAATTTTGGAGACATGAGTGGACTGACCATGGAAAATATTCTGAGATGGAACTGCTTGAATACTTTAAGAAGACTTTAGAGTTGTTTAAAGTTGTTGGCGAAGGACTTAAGGGAAAACTTGCTGCTGAAAACATAACACCAACTATCTATAAGACCTACAAACTACAAGCCATAGAAGCTGCACTGAAGAAGATTAATGGTGGCTTCTCTTGTACAGTTGTGTGTAATCAAAGAAATACCGGTAAAAAGGAGAAGCAAATTCAAGAGATTCGGTTCAGGTATACCAAAGATCTCAAGATGCAAAATAATAATGCTCCTTCTTCAACATGTGGTACTGCTACTACTGATGTTATGTTTCCTCTAATGCAATAAAGTTGTTTTCATGCCTGCTCAGTCCACCAGTACTACCTCCTTTGAATGGTGTAGTATTTACTATAGATAAAGTGGATTGGCTTCTGCATGGGTAATCAACTTCAATCTATCACTCTGTGATATATATATAT